>SEYY01004982.1:17500-25000 GCA_009176605.1 Armadillidium nasatum | reverse complement strand
GCGTTTTTTTTTTCGAAAGCCATACTGGCGATCTGAGATAAGATTAGAAGAATTGAGATGTTTCCAAATCTTCCTGTTAGGGGTAGATTCGAAAACTTTAGAAAGAACGGAGGTTAAAGAAATAGGACGATAGTTAGAGGGCTGAGAGGGGTCCCCCTTCTTCGGCACAGGTTGAATGAGCGCACGTTTCCAGCAAGAAGGGAAGGTCGAAGTAGAAAGACAAATACGAAATAGTTTACCAAGGCAGGGTGCAAGCTCGGAAGCACAAGTTTTGAGAACCACAGGAGGGATACCATCAGGACCGTACGCCTTCTTAGTGTTAAGCTCAGAGAGAGCAGAAGTGACGTCTTTAGAAGAAATTACAATTTTAGGCATAAATGAGTTAGAGGGGGTTGAAGTAGTAGGAACAGATCCGGAATCATCTAAGGTTGAATTTAAGGCAAAAGTTTGAGCAAAGAATTTAGCTTTAGAGGAAGTCAAAACGGCAGTTGTACCGTCATAAGATACTAGAGGAGGGAAAGAGGAAGAAGCAAAGTTAGAGTTGACATATTTTGCAAAATGCCATAAAGGGCGAGAGGAAGAGGAGCCAGAAAGATTATTGCATTTGCGACGGAGAAAAGAGTTTTTAGTATCTCGAAGAATAGATTTTGCACGATTATGGGATGAAATATAAGTTGCATGAGATTCTGGAGTTTGAAGACGACGGTAGTCCCTGAAGGCAGCATCCCTGCGGCGGATAGCACGAGAACAAGCAGAGTTAAACCAAGGTTTATTAGGTTTAGTGGAAGGGAAAGAATATGGAATGTACGCCTCCATGCCAGAGAGAATCACCTCAGTTATGCGCTCAGCTCACTCCGAGGGACCCCTCCCACGGAAACAGTAATCATTCCATGGAAATTCAGAAAAGCACGACCGCAAGTCAGACCAGTTAGTTGCACCGAAATGCCAGAAACGTCTCCTCGCCGATGGCGGGGGCCGTTCTTGCGGAAGACTTGAAGAGACAGGACAAGACACGGAGATAAGAAGATGATCGGATGAACCCAGAGGAGGAAAGAGTTATAACAGTATAAGGAGAAGGATTAGAAGTTAGAAAAAGGTCTAGAATGTTGGGTTCATCACCAAGACGGTCAGGGATACGGGTAGGGAGTTGCACCAACTGCTCAAGGTTGTTGTGGATATATATATATATATATATATATATATATATATATATATATATATATATATATATATATATATATATATATATATATATATATATATATATATATATATATATATATATATATATATATATATATATATATATATATATATATATATATATATATATATATATATATATATATATATATATATATATATATATATATATATATATATATATATATATATATATATATATATATATATATATATATATATATATATATATATATATATATATATATATATATATATATATATATATATATATATATATATATATATATATATATATATATATATATATATATATATATATATATATATATATATATATATATATATATATATATATATTATATATATATATATATATATATATATATATATAATATATATATATATATATATATATATATATATATATATATATATATATATATATATATATATATATATATATATATATATATATATATATATATATATATATATATATATATATATATATATATATATATATATATATATATATATATATATATATATATATATATATATATATATATATATATATATATATATATATATATATATATATATATATATATATATATATATATATATATATATATATATATATTATATATATATATATATATATATATTATATATATATATATATATATATATATATATATATATATATATATATATATATATATATATATATATATATATATATATATATATATATATATATATATATATATATATATATATATATATATTTATATAACATTAACACTCCTGTGACACGTCTCCTAAATCTAGAATCTCCTAATTTCGATGTTTTATGGCTTAAAATCTGTCTTCCTACTACTACAATTATCTTGTGCTTCTGCTACTGCTCCCCTAATGGAACAGATTTTCCAGTCTTTTTTCAATATCTTACTGCTTCTCACGAGACTGTCACTTCTTCTCATCCAAATGCTGAGGTCCTCTATTTAGGGGACTTCAACGTACACCACACTGAGTGGTTGGGTTCCTCTCATACTGATACAGGTGGGAGGGAGGCCAATTCATTCAGCATTCTTAACGATCTGGAGCAGTTGATTAGGGAACCCACACACATTCCAGATCGTCCTAACCAATTCTTGAATACACTTGATTTATGCTTCACCACTACTCCTTCTAGTTATAAATACACCATTTTCCCTCCTATTGGTAACTCTGACCATAATCTTATAGCTCTTAGTTATAATGCTTTCTCTCCAACAGCTCCACCATGCCCTAAACGTACTTTCTGGCACTTTAATCGGGCTAATTGCGGGGCAATGAGCCGCTTCTTTGCTAACCTACTTTGGAGTGAATCTTGTTTTGTCTCGGGGGACGCTTCTGTCTCTGCTGAAAAGGTAGGGGCAGTAATCCTTGAAGGGATGGGCAGATTCATTCCATCTTCAACTAAATCTTTTTCTCCTCAAAATCCATTGTTCGATGGTAATTGTTCTCTTGCCCTCCGGGAGAGAGACAATGCTTATCGTGAATGGAAAAACTCTCCTTCTCCTATCACTCTTGCTAATTTTCATTCAGCCCGGAATCGATGCAGGGATGTTCTTCGACGGACTAAGCGTACTTTCATTAAAAGGAAGTGCGCTGACCTCCATGGCTCTCCTACTGATAAAAATTTCTGGCCTCTTGTCAAAAATATCTCTAACAACTTCTGTAAATCTGCCTTTCCTCCTCTTATTCGCTCTGATGGTTCTATAGCTAATACTCCTTCTGAAAAGGCTAATCTCTTTGGCCTCCTTTTTTCATCTAATTCCACCCTGCTCGATTCTGGAATCCCTCCTCCTACTCCTTCTCCTCTCAGGTGTCCCATGCCTCTACCTATAATTACTCATGATTGGGTGCATGGGATCCTGAAATCTATGAACGTCAGGAAGGCCAGTGGCCCGGATGGCATTCCCCCTCGTGTTCTGAGGGAGTGTGCTTCCGAGTTGGCCCCTGTCCTCGTTCAGCTCTACTCTCTATGCCTTAATACTAATACTTTTCCTCTATGCTGGAAGCGTGCATTGGTTCAGCCGATCCCGAAAAAAGGTAGTTGATCTGACCCTTCTAACTATCGACCTATAGCTCTCACTTGTGTTCTATCTAAAATTTTTGAAACTCTCCTCAACTCTCATTTCCTGGATCATTTGGAGTCTCATTCTCTTCTCTCTGATCACCAGTATGGCTTTCGTCGCTCGAGGTCAACTGGTGACATACTTTCCTATCTCACTGATCTATGATCTTCTGCCCTTAGGGACTTCGGGGAGTCTTGTGTGGTGGCGCTTGACATATCCAAGGCTTTCGACCGGGTATGGCATGCGTCGCTACTCTCTAAGCTCCCTTCCTTTGGGTTTCCTCCTTCTCTTTGCTTACTCTTGTCTAGTTTTCTCTCAGATCGTTCCATTTCGGCAGTTGTAGATGGAGCGACCTCTTCCTCCTTTTCTGTCAACTGTGGTGTTCCTCAGGGTTCTGTTTTATCTCCAACCTTATTCTTACTTTTCATTAACGATCTTCTCCAACTGCACTTCTAACTCTGTTCACTCTTATGCTGATGATTCAACTCTACATTCTTCTACTCATTTCAAATCTGCTCCCTCTTTTGCTTCTGGACTTGCTTCTCGTCTTCAACTTTCACATTCTATTCTTGCCGATCTGGATTGAATTTCCCGGTGGGGTCATAGCAACCTTGTGAAATTCAACTCTTTAAAAACTCAACTTCTTTACATCTCCCTCTCAAAAACACCTCCTAACTTTCCTATCCTCTTCGATGGCTCTCCCGTCTCACCTGTAAATAACATTAACATTCTTGGTCTAAACATAAACAACAAACTGTCTTGGAAACCACATATCACAATGGTTGCTAAAGCTGCCTCTAAGAAGCTGGGAGTTCTGTTCAGGTTGCGTGAGTTTTTTTCTTCTGAGCAGTTACTCCAGATATATAAGGGTCTCATTCGCCCTTGTATGGAGTACTGTTCTCACATTTGGGGGGGCTCTGGCTCCTCCTCTCTTCTGGATAGGGTTGAGTCAAAAGCTATGAGATTAATAAACTGTCCCCTACTTTCAAACTCTCTTGACCCTCTGTCTCTGCGACGTAACGTTGGCGCGCTATCTCTTTTCTACAGGTACTACAATGGCAGGTGCTCGAGGGAATTGGCCTCTCGCATTCCTCCACCGTTGCGTCGTCCTCGTTGCACGAGGGGTGCCCTGCTTTCGCACCAATTTTGTGTGGACGTAGGGAATCCCAGGCTAGCCCGTTGTGGTACCTCCTTCTTTCCAGCCACCTCTATTCTGTGGAATTCTCTACCATCTTCTATTTTTCCAACTGTATTTAATCTTCCACTCTTCAAGTCTTCCGTCTGTGCCCACCTGAGGGCTGTGCGTTAGGTGTGTGTTCTTGTGTGAGTTTGTCATTATGTGTGTGCCCCCTCCTTGAAAAGGGCTTCTGCCCGTGAGTGGTGGCGTTTTGTAAAAAAAAAAAAAAAAAAAAAAAAAAATATATAATTACAATTAAAATTTACAATATATATATATATATATATATATATATATATATATATATATATATATATATATATATATATATATATATATATATATATATATATATATATATATATATATGTTATTAAGTTCTTTATCCTGCTGATATGTTTCAATGTAATAGCAGAAAGTGAAGACCTCAGGGCTCTCGTTCTTCTTATTCTTCTTCTTCTTTCCTTTCTTTTTCATATAGCAAATGTGGTAATCGTCCTGTTTTGGTTCGTACACAGTACCACACTTCTTACAGTACGCTTTTGAACAGTCATGTTTTAACTGCTCTGTTCGATCCATTTTTATATTTGTGAAACATAAATTACAATTTTTTATTTTCTTTCATGTGTTGTCCCTGCCCCTATTAGCTTTATGCATATTGTAAGAGTTAACATTATAAAATTCACGGTTACAATCAATACGTTCGATAAAAATGTCGCCATCAGGACCAGCTGAGCCTTGACCTGTCTCGTTGAGACACTGACGGCACCCGAAGTGGTTGCAATTGAGTTTATGAGAAATATTATTACTATTAAATTGATGTCAGTATGTATAGAAAATCCCATTTCTATTGGCGCTTTTTCCCTTTGTATTACTAAAACACAGCTTTAGCTTATCTAGAGCTATAATGGTCTTTTTCATGTCGTATAATATATAGTGGGTAGTTACGATCTTCATTCGAAGGTGTGTACAGGATTTTCACATTACGCGCTTCACCTGAAAGAACAATGATTCGACACTTTTCAACTTTCTTTATTTTCTCAAAATTTGTAACTTTGAAGGGGTCTTCATATTCAAGATTGCCAGCAATAGCTAAATCTTTAGCCTCCTTTTTATACTCCATAAACTGGTTCCAATCATATTTATCTGGTAGAACACAATACGTGAAGTTAGGAGATGTCTCATCCTCTTTCGTTCCAATTTCTCAATGAGTGCCTCAGGGATCTATTTTGGGTCCTCTATTCTTTAACATATATACTAATGACTTCCAAAATTGTCATGATTCTTTACATTCACAATACGCCGATGATACCGCAATACTAATAACAGACAGTAACATAGATACACTAAACACAAAAGTAAATAATGTATTAGAAAATATTGTAACATGGGTAGAGGCAAACAGGCTTTCCCTTAACCTACAAAAAACACAATACTTAATAATGACAAGCATTAAAAGTCCTATCACTCTAAATGTCATGGCAAAAGGTACAACCATAAATAGAACTACATCTGCAAAATTATTAGGAATTATTTTCGATGAAAAACTTTCCTTTAAAAATCACATAAAGTCTCATTAGTAAACTTGCATATGCTACATATGCATTCCTAAAGATAAGAAACTCTATTCCAAGATATATACTAAAAAACCTATATTTCAGCCTTGTCTACCCTCACCTACTATACAATTTACGAGTTTGGGGATGTGCAAGTGAATATCTGCTACAACCCTTAGTAAAACTACATAAAAAAATAATCCGTATAATATATGGAACACGTAATCACTATGAACATACAAGCCCACTTTTCAAACAATTATCCATACTCAAACTGCATGATATGCTCACTCCTACAATGACTACCCAAATATTCAAAATCATAAACGGATTGTCAAATAAATTACTGTCAAAGTTAATAATGAATAACCAAAATGTAAGAAGACTAAATCTACGCAGCACACAGTCACATAAGGGAAGGATCCATTGTTGAAATAATTTTTATTTTCATCCGATTCTCCTGAAAATTTCAGTATAGATAGCTTTTTTCCCGACGAAAAAACTCCATTCCTAACGTTTTTACGAGAGATTTAAAGTTTAGGGGTAATTTTTGAAATTTAAGGTATGTTTAAATCTACGGTGAAGCCCCATAAAAAATTTTTTTGATCTCAAACTTGGTGTGTATATTCCAAAATCTATTGGCTACAAAAACTTGTTACTGAGTTTTGATGTGTGCATAACAGAAAACAGGTTATATGCCCTTACTTGACCAGGTGTCGAAATTTTTTTTTCCAATTTTGAAAAATTCACACATTCGGACAAAAAAAATTAAAAAAAAAAAAAATATTTTTTTTTTTTTTTTTTTGAAAATTGGATATTGTTTAAAGGAGGGATAGATCTAAAACTTTTATTTAAAACACTTTTAAAATCTATTTGTCTGATTCGAGATACAGCTTATCGAAAATGGCCGAATTTTCGACGAAATTTCAAATTTTCCAAATTTTGAGAGGCTGTATCTCAAATCAAACAATTAGTTTTTAAAAGTGTCCTAAATAAAAGTTTTAGATCCATCCCTCCTCTAAACAATTTCCAATTTTAAAAAAAAATTAGAAACATCAATTTTTTTAATAAATTTTTTCTCCGGAAGGGTATGTTTTTTTCAATTTTTTTTTTCAAAAAAAAATTTGAACTTCTATAATCAATTACTATCAGTACTTTTCCCAAATGTTTTGTTTCTAATTTGTAGAAATTGGGGCTAAGAATGTACAGGGGAGTTTTTGGATCATTCTGACCACTATTTTACCACTTCTATTTAATCTCTTTTTGAATTTTGACCCCCTATAACTGCTAAACCGTTAGAAACTCAGAAAAACGTCAGAAATCGACTGTTTTCAGCGGGGAAAAATGCATATACATTGTAAATTTCAGCTCAATAGCTCAAATAATAAAAAAAAAGTCTAAACATTGGATCCTGCCCATAAACAAAACAAAACAA
>SEYY01004982.1:0-2500 GCA_009176605.1 Armadillidium nasatum | reverse complement strand
GTGCGCACGTTTTCAGCAAGAATGGAAGGTTGGAGTAGAAAGACAAAGACGAAAAAGTTTACCAAGGCAGGGTGCAAGATCGGAAGCACAAGTTTTGAGAACTACAGGAGGGATACCATCAGGACTGTACGCCTTCTAAGTGTTAAGCTCAGAGAGAGTAGAAATGACATCTTTAAAAGAGATTACAATATTAGGCATAAATGAGTTGGAGGGGGTTGAAGGAGGAGGAATAGCTCCGGAATCGTCTAAGGTAGAGTAACAAGCAAAAGTATGAGCGAAGAGTTCAGCTTTAGTTGGAGGTAAAATGGCAGTTTTTCCATCTGAAGAGACTAGAGGAGGGAAAAAGGAAGAAGCAGTTAGAGTTAACATTTTTTGCAAAGTGCCAGGAAGGTCGAGAGGAAGAAGAGTCAGTAAGATTATTGCATTTGCTTCAGAGAAAAAAGTTTTTGGTATCTCGAAGAATTTATTTTGCACGATTACGGGATCAAATATAAATTGAATGAGTTTCAGGAGTTTGAAGACGACGGTAATTCCTGAAGGCAGCATCCCTACGGCGGATAGCGCGAGAACAAGTAGAGTTAAACCAAGGTTTGTTAATTTTAGTAGAAGAGAAAGAATATGGAATGTACCCCTCCATGCCAGAGAGAATCACCTCGGTTATGCGCTCAACACACTCAGCGGGATCCCTCCCACGGAGATAGCAATCATTACATGGAAAATTTGAGAAGTACAACTGCAAGTCAGACCAGTTAGTGGTACCGAAATACCGGAAACGTCTCCTCGCCGAAGGCTGGTGCCGTTTTTGTGGAAGACTTGAAGAGACAGGACAAGAAACAGAGATAAGAAGGTGATCGGATGAACCCAGAAGAGGAAACAATATAATGAGAAGGATACGAGTAAGGAAAAGATCAGGTATGTTGGGTTCATCACCAAGACGGTCAGTAATATGGGTAGGGAGTTGAACCAACTGCTCAAGGTTGTTCTGGATAGAAAAGTTGTAAGCGAGTTCATCGGCTGGATCATGAGAACTAGATGAAAGCCAATGGCGGTGGTGAACATTGAAATCACCTAAAACGATGATTTCGGAGAAAGGAGAAGAAGACAGAATGTGCTCTATTTTGTAGTTTAGATAGTAGAAGAATTTAGGATAGTCATTAGAATTAGGAGATAGATAAACAGAACAAATAAATTTAGTAATAGATTTGCAAGAGAGCTTTAGCCATAAAGTTGAAAATCAGTAGACTCCAAATTAGAGACAAGAGAGCAAATAACATCGTTGCGCACACATACGCAACAACCGCCTTTTGCTGAAAATTGAGGATAGAGACAGTATGAGGTAACATAATAAGGTTTGCTGGCAGCACACTCAAGCACCTGAGTTTCGGTTAGAAACAAGAGATGAGGTTTGGAGAGAAGAGATGATGTTCGACAAAGGAGAAATTAGAAAAAAGACCGAGAATGTTACAGAAATTAATGAAGAAGACCGTGCACCGGGGCAAACCGGACGCCGGATAAGGGCGACACCATCCCCAACATCGGAGACCGCCAACTCCCAAGTGATGATGGGGTGAGGGGTGAAGTTTGAGGGGCATTCTTTGGATGCCGCCCCTCGAAGCATCTCCGAGGCAGCTGTGAGTTTCGCCATTTTGTTTTATAAAGATAATGTTACCGTAAATGTAATGTGGGAATGTGTGAAGAATTGGGGTGGAGAGGTAGTAGGAGCATAGACACTCCAGTGTGAGGGGAAGGTACACTAGAGATCCCCTGAGAAAGTGAAACGCGAAAAGAACGAGCCAAAGAGCAACGGAGTGAAACGGAATATTCTAGCCCATCCTATCACTCCGTGGGTTATGCCCAATGTGAGAAGAGAGACGGTGTTCGACTTGCATCGCTTCGGACGGTTCTACGTCCTCCCCGTATATATATATATTTATAATATATATATATTATATATATATATATATATATATATATGTATATATATATATATATATATATATATATATATAATATATATATATATATATATATATATATATATATATATATATATATATATATATATATATATATATGTTCAAGTTTGTTTCAGGGAAAAAATTTCAGATTGAGAAAGTAAAATAGAAAATTTAGTGTAAACTTAAAATCAATTTGGGGAAAATGCATTAATAAATCCAATATTAGTGAAGCATAAGCTCAAGTTTTTTGTTTTTTTAAGTAGTATATATATATATATATATATATATTATATATATATATATATATATATATATATATATATAATATATATATATATATATTATGATGTGACATCGCATTGCATCCGCACTTTCAAATTCAACATCCGCATGCATCCGCATCCGCACTTTCAAAAAAACATCCGCATCCGCATCCGCACTTTCAAAAATTCGACATCCGCAAATTAGAAATATGACATCCGAAATTACTAATATATATATATATAATATATATATATATATATATATATATATATATATAT
>SEYY01004981.1:10000-23466 GCA_009176605.1 Armadillidium nasatum | reverse complement strand
AAAAAAAAAAAAAAATTTTACCCGAGGCTATAGAATAGTTGGGGTTGGCAATTGGGGAATGTGGAATAGAGAAGAAGGGGGTAAAAAGTCAGGTTATATATATATAATAGAGTGGAATGTGGGGGTAAAAAGTCACAATTGCATCTTCTAAAAATATTCCGCTCTCTCGTAAACGTAAATCCCAGCAAAAGACTGAATCTTGCAGCGCTCTTTCTCTCTCTCTCTCTCTCTCTCTCTCTCTCTCTCTCTCTATATATATATATATATATATATATATATATATATATATATATATATATATATATATATATATATATATATATATAAAAAAACAAGGGTAGAATAAGCACTCCTCTTGTAAATACTGGGAAAAGACAATATTCTCGCACTCTTTCTCTCTCTCTAAGGCAAGAGTAGAATCAAAAACATTTTTTTTACGTATATGAGTTGGGGTGGACGATGGGGGAATGGAAAATAGAGTGGAAGGAGGGTAAAAAGATAGTTTATAACACAGCAGACCTTGTAAAAATTACCTCGCATAAAAATTTACGTACGCCTCCCTTGAATGCTGGCAAGAGACTGAACCCTATTGGTTTTATGAAATATAACTCCTCCCAAATATCTGAAAAGTTACTAGATACCTTCAGATGGCTTCAAATAATGCCTTAAGCCTCCAAAGCAATAAGAAAAATCATAAATAATATAACGGCAATTACCATAGAATAGAGGTTTTCCATGGCTTAATATTAGGTCACGCGTCATACTGAATACATTTTCGATGACCTAATGAAAAGTCCCACGCAGCGAAAGGGTTAACTAAGTTTTTCAACCACGGTTTCTTATTGGTGACTCTCTTGATTTCTTTCGCTCTACAATTGTAAACCTTCTCTTGCAGTTTATACAAAAATTTGTTTTTATAGCCCTGATTGGAGAATACTATCCTCCACCATGCCTGACTTCTAACACTCAATTCTAACTGTCTTGTGTCCATATCTTTAATCACTTTCTGGAATCTGTGGTCACTGTGTTCGATAAGCATGTTAAACTTGAACGGAGTAACCTTGAAGATCTTGTGGAGCCGAAAAAGCAATTCTTCCATTTGAACGCTCGCAACATTCTCCTTATATAAATTAATAACTGATAGATGCGTTTCTTTACCTTGAAAGTAAGAAGGTTCGATAATCTTATCAACTATTGGGTATACCTTATTCTCAATTAACATTTCCAAATTTACGGGCCAACTGACTCCGGTTCTTAAAGTCTGCAACATTTTCCTAAAAAAGACATCTGGAAATATGACCTTTTCTTCATTGTTTACTTCCTTTGGAGTGCCAAAAATTTCGTCAAATCTATTATTCATGATGTTAATTTATTATAATTATAATTATTAATTTATATATCTGAGGAGAAAAATAGAGTTAATACACTATAAAAATAATAAAGATGACAATTAATGAAAATATAACATAACCTATCCTACCACCAAGAGAGTTATTCTCATCTCTGGCTGGTCTCAACGTAAGATTCAATATAAAAACCCTGACCCCTGAGTTGAGTTCTCATAATGCATTATAGAATCAAGTCATTAAACGGCTTCACAATACTGTCCCCTTGGGTAACATGTATCTAGAATTAAATCAAGTGAAGAATAGCGAGCATCGGGCACAACCAATAACTCTCCGTGAGGTCCATCCAAAAGGCGACTCAACAAGGTCCCTATAACAAAATCATCATAAATTCATAAATTCCCACGTTGCAACGATTTCAGAAAAAACCACATATAACAATAACAACCAATATGTATGAAATCATATTATAAAAATAACTTCCAATATAAATATATAATGAACTAATAACCTCTTAATTTTCCTCTGTATATAACAATATAAACTTGCTCCCTGAAAACCGTTTATATTTCTCAATAAGCACTACTATATAAAAAAAATTCACATTACATAAAACAGTCTATCTTTGACTCTACAATCATTTATCATTTACCACTGATTACTCTATATCAGTCTCTCATTTAGTGCTTAATTATAAAGGAAAACCAGATTTCATTTTCATTTTAACATCTCTTTAATTTTCTCTTTTCTTTTTTTTTTTTTTTTTCAATTCTCCAATAGTTACCCTTCTTTTCACTCTCCGTTCTCTAATATCTTTTCTTTAGAAAGAAATCACCCTAAGCACACATATATACAAATATAAGCCTTAACTTAAATAGCAATCTAATAAAAGACATTGTCAAAAAAAAATCTTCTTTACATTTCTTTTGTTTACTTCACAAATATTATTTTGACATCACCTTTGATTTCTCTGAAAAATTTAACCTTATTGGTTATTCCAAAATTTTCTTGAAACCTGAACCTTATAATTGTTTTCTGATTTCTATTATGCCACAACTTTCTCCATATAGTTCTTCCATTTCTTTCCCTTTCCACTTTATTAAAAAATAATCCAGAATGTATTATAAAATAAGTAACCAAGTCCATTTCGTAATATTTTTTATTATTATTATCACTGTTACACTATTTTCGTTATTAACAGTGAACAAGGGAAATGTGTGAACCCTAATAAAAAGAATTACATCTAAATGCTTAAAATCGCTTATTGCTGTATATGTGCATAAAAGTCCCTTTACGTTTAAAATAATTGAACTCCACTCTCCTTTCTTTTCTCTTTTATTTATTTACTTCCGTGTTCTCTCTTACTATTTATTATTATTATTATTAGAGAGAAAAAAAATCCTTCAACTTATATATATATTTGCTTTAAACGAAAAGAACACTTTTCTAACCTTTCTTACTTCACACCTATTTTTAACTTTATACTCTATTATTATTATTATTATTACTATTATAAACATATAGTATATCTTATTCTTGTCTTCCCTTTTATTTTCTTTTTCTTTTTATAATGAAATATTTTCCCTACTTCTTTTACTTCTGTTTCTCTATTTTATAACAATTTACAACTATAATTTATTATTTAATTCTTTTAATATTACTTCTTATAATTCACAATTTTTAAACAAAATTCCGCCACTTGCTAATGCTAAGTCTGGTTATAAACAATATATTTCTAAAAAAAAATTTGATGTCCCAACGAAATAAATCCTAACGAATTGATGTTTTAAAGTCCCAACCGCTGGTACCAATGTAGGAAGTGTCATATATCTCGACCTTCCCTTTAAATAAAAATAACGTGTAAACCAGACTCAATAGCTTGGCGAATAAAAGACTTAGTAGATAAGTGGTAGCATGGACATTTATAATAAGGCTTTCTTCGGAGTTACGTTAATAGGTTCTATCTTTAATCTACATCAGTGAAACATATTTCCATGTAACACCATAACTGGAAAGCAAATTAACAAGCATTCCAAACATATTAACATGTATCTTTAACAGACAGAATATTTCCATTCAATCTATTGTAACCCATTACCAGGCAAAGAACGAGCCAATTTACAAGCAAGTTCTAAAACAAATGTTATTACAACAATCGTTTAATCTATCGAAAGACTATCGCAGTCATTCGGCTCGACCTATTACAGGCAGAGGGGGAACTAGCTTATTCCAAGCAAGTTTTTAGTACAATTTGCTATTACAGCAACTGTTCTTCCACGACGTCTGAATTCAAGGTGGGATATACCTCACTCGTCTTCTGTTGTTTAACTTTCATCTCAGATGACGCGAAAACATATTTCTTCTTCACAGACTTCTCAAATAAAATAATATACAGAGTAAACTTATTAGATTAAATACAATTCTTTATAATAGGGCTAACTAATTTATTTCTCAGCAATTTACGTTAACAAATAATGTATTCTAAATGAAATATTAAAAAGAATAGGCTTAAGAATGACTTTTACTGTATTTTAATAAATTCTTTATATAAAAACACAACTTCTTAAGAGTTTTGCAATAAAAGAAAATGATATGATGAATATAATTAAAGATAACAAATTAACATTCAAAGACAAAAATCTCGTTTTAGAAGTTTTACAATTTTAATATGTTGACAGAACTGAAACGGCTTAAAGCGGTTTTCATTAATTTATTACAAAGCAATGTGATTAATTATAATAAGATGTTATATATAAATAGAAACCTTTTATAACCTAATTTATAATAAAAAAAAACAATATTAATTAAATAAATATAATATATATAAAATAAATATACTAAACACGCAATGAAGCCTTATTGAACAATTTGCGGCAAAAACTCTTCTTTACAAATTTTTAAGACGCCCTCTTCGAAAATGTGCTAAATAACCGTATTACAATTAATAATGAATTACATTTACTTTACTTGATTCTTTTAAAGTTATAAAATATTCCATAGCTTTTTTAGTTAATTTACAATTATTTCTTTTAAATTATGGGGAACTAAACTAAACATGAATTTAAAGTTTTCTAAGTGGTCGATAAGATACTAACGTCCTTCCTAAAATAATTAAACATTATATTATACTTTTTATACACTTAAATGATGCATTATATATATATACTTATATACATCAGTATATATTATAAAGAAAATATATTTAACTAATAAAAATTAATATACAAAGATTGTCCGAAATTGAACCATTTCTGAGAATAAAACTCTTACGAATAGCGAGAATGGCGTCTTGTTTAAAATGTCGTTTCAAACGTTTTTTTACAGATAATATATAATTATTTAACCTTTTACATATATATATATATATATATATATATATATATATATATATATATATATATATATATATATATATATATATATATATATATATATATATATATATATATATATATATATATATATATATATATATATATATATATATATATATATATATATATATATATATAAAAGAGTATATAAGAAAATGGTTTGGTAGATAAGTTTAGAACTCATGAATACGGAAGCTTTGAAAGAAAAGGGTAATTGAGAAATGCAAAACCTTACTCAGTGACAGTTTTTATACTATAAATCTTCATTTAGATTTGAACTTCAAATCCCTGTTCGTTCGGCGAGAGGCGCGAATTTTTCCTTCCAAAATGAAGATTTCTAGCGACGCAAAACAACGAAACCATTTTTATTAGAAAGAAAGTAGGGAAGGGAGAGGTAAAAAAGTGCTTTCTTTTCCTAATAACAATTTGTTTTAATGAAATCAAACCTTTATTGACAAACAACTAGACTTCCTCTCTCTCTCTCTCTCTCTCTCTCTCTCTATATATATATATATATATATATATATATATATATATATATATATATATATATATATATATATATATATATATATATATATATATATATATATATATATATATATATATATATATATATATATATATATATATATATATATATATATATATATATATATATATATATATATATATATATATATATATATATATATATATATATATATATGTGTGTGTGTGTGTGTTTGTGTGTGTGGAAAACAGCCCAGTCCGAAGCGATGAAAATACCCAAAATGGGCTTAACATATGGGTGATAGGGTGGGCTAGACCATTCCGTTTCACTACATTGCACTTAAGCTCGTTCCTTTTCACGTTTCATCTTCTCAGAGGTCCTTTTAGTGTACCCTTGACTAACATTTTATATATATATATATAATATATATAATATATATATATATATATATATATATATATATATATATATATATATATATATATATATATATATATATATTATATAAAGTAGTAAGGTGGGTTTTTCGGCAGAAGCCAAATTTTTTCGAGATAGCTAACTCTGGCAACCTGAGCCTAACGTTCTTTTCTGCATTTGCGTGAAATGCTTCATTCTCAGGGACGTCCCTGACCTTTTCTTTGGCGGTCACGAACCAACGAAGACACCCGGACCCCCAGATCCGAGCCCATTTCAGCCGGACTGAACCGCAAAAAAAAATAAATGGTCAAGAAAGTGTGAGGTTAACGCAGCGATTTTGAAAACTCAGGTAACTTCTTGATACCATTTTTAGGGTGTTCACATGGCTCCTATGCTGATCCCTTCCCCAGGCTAATTTCATTGGGTTGAAACCCCCAAAAGGGTGTCAAGAAAGAGCCTGAGGCTAATATCAGAGGAGTGATTTGCATTACAAATCAAAATCCCGATAAGCTTAGTTTGCCAGATTTAACTACCTGAAAAAATTCTGGCACCTGCTGAAAGCGCCCCCTTAACTCTTATATATATATATATATATATATATATATATATATATATATATATATATATATATATATATATATATATATATATATATAAAAACACTATAACCGTGTTTTGTTTTATAACAATTAAAACCCCACAGGAAAATTAAAACAAATTTTTAAAAAAAGAGCGAGGCTTTCGAAGGAACAACCGTCCTTTCTCTTTCAGGCTTAAGTTTAATACACACACACACACACACACATATACTATATATATATATATATATATATATTATATATATATATATATATATATATATATATATATATATATATATATATATATATATATATATATATATATATATATATATATATATATATATATATATATATATATATATATATATATTATATATATATATATATATATATATATATATATATATATATATATATATAATATATATATATATATATATATATATTTCTCCTTCGGTGGGAAAGGCCGGAGGCCTACCAAATTCCATCGGAGTTGGAAAAACCCTTTCCTGATCGAAGAAGGAGAACTTGTCCAGATACAAGTTGTTTGAAAGTATAAAAGTCAAAGGAAGTTGGGAAAAAAAGTAAATAGAGTGTGTTCCAGACTTTACCAGTAGAGTATATGTAAGACTGAACATAGTGATTAAGTTTGGGGTTTGAGAGTTTGACTGAGAAAAGGATGAGATTGTGTAGAGAGACGTGTCACCTGAACTCTTCTCAATGGAGGAAGTATTCAACGAGAGACTTCCGAAGAGCAGTGTCTGATGTAATAGCGATAGTAAAGAAAGAGTAAATCAACAATTTGACTGGCAGAAACAGAATGGAGAGAGTTAGTAATAGCTTTAGAGTTGAAGAAACGAAAGCACTATACGCCACCTTCTGAAGTAGAGCTGTATAAGTGGAACCTCCCCAAATGTGCGAAGCATACTCCATACAGGGGTAAACAACACTCCTATACAGAGAAAACATTTGGGGTGACGTGAAGCAATTCTGAAGGAGTCTCAAAACACACAACCTCTTAGAAGCTTTTTTAGAAAGAGAAGAATGTAACCTTTCCAAGAAAGATCACGAGAAAAGGATACGATAAGTATACTAAGAACAGATGAAGTTATGAGTTGAGTGTTTTCGAAGAATACAACATAGTTTTGTGGAAGATTGTGTCGAGTTTACAGATGAAGGAATTGAGTTTTTGATACATTGACAATAATCATATTTTCTCTTCCAAAATTTGAAATATGAGAAAGATCAAAGGTTAGTTGCTCCAAGATTAACTTTCATGAGTCTATCAACTGCTGCTGGGTTGGGAGATTTTCAAACTGAAAGGTCTAATGAAGGATGGAGTCATCAGCATAGGAGTGGATAGGAGATGAGCTAATGGAGAGAAGGTCATTAATGAAAAGCAGAAAGAGTGTTGGGAATAAGAAGGAACCATAAGGAACACGACAATTAATAGATTTAAAGGAAGAACGTTGCCCGTCTACAACAGTTGCTAGAAAGCGACATGAAAAGAAATTTTATAGAAGATCACAGAGAGAAGGATAGATACAAGAATAGGAGTAATCAGTGCGCATAAACATCGAGTATATATATATATATATATATATATATATATATATAATATATATATATATATATATATATATATATATATATATATATATATATATATATATATATATATATATATATATATATATATATATATATATATATATATATATATATATATATATATATATATATATATATATATATATATATATATATATATATTTATATATATATATATATATATATATATATATATATAATATATATATATATATATATATATATATATATATATATATATATATATATATATATATATATGGCCACAAAGCTTTGATTTCCAAACTTCCTTCTTTCGGAATCTATTTTTCTCTCTGTGACCTTCTCTTTGAAATCCTTTCCGGTCGTTCTATAGCAGCTGTTGTAGCTGTTGTAGACGGCCATCATTCTTTCTTTAAATCTATTAATAGTGGTGTACCTCAAGGAACTGTCCTATCCCCAACACTTTTTCTGCTTTTCATTAATAACCTTCCATTTGTTACTTCATCTCCTACCCACTCTTATACTGACGACTCCACACTTCATCACTCTTTTCAATTTGAAAGGCGCCCCTCCCAACAACAGTTAATGGACGCAAAGAAGGTAGCCTTGGAGAAGCTGACCTCTGATCTATCTCTCATTTCTAATTAGTGCTGAGAGAATGTTGTTGTTTTCAGTGACACCAAAACTCAATTCCTCCATCACGAGGATGCACGACAAATTAATTCGGATATGACCATTACACATACAAGATATCTCTACACACTCACGATTTACATACATACAAAACACCGTTTGTACTGGTTCAGAAAGGACTTTCCTGTTCTCCTACATAGATGACAACTGTCGGTATTTATTTCAGTCCTCTGAGTAAGCAATAAATATTTGGCAGATTATCAATTTCGTCAATTCGTTATAAAAATGTGGTAAGTTATAATTTTACGGTTACATGCGAGATATAACAAGGTATTTTATAAGTTCGACAGAGTTTCAATTTGTATTCCTATCATAATATTGAGGCTTCTTCTGTACGACATTATTCCGGAAACGTGCCGTTGCGAACATACCATCATAGAGGCTGATACGCTTATTTTGTGATCCTCACCTCTTATAATGGGTATTGCAGCTTAAACCTGGAACACCTATATATATATATATATATATATATATATATATATATATATATATATATATATATATATATATATATATATATATATATATATATATATATATATATGGTAAAGGTTAAGAAGCTTTCTGAGCTTCGATATTTGGAAAATATCGATATTCGAAAATATCGATATATCGAAACATCGAAATGCAATAATAATGGATTTTTAAGTTCAATATTTTAAAATGAAAATCTTCTTACCTTTATCCAAGTCCCCCTCCTAAACCTCCCAGGCAATAACCCAAAGTATTAAGGCCAAAATACCCCGAATAATACCCAAGAGACCCAGAAGGTTATGCATCGGTTATTATAGATGACTTCTCGAAGACTTTCAATTTTTAAAATATTGACCACCAAAAGCTACAATGATAGACTTATTGGATACTTAGCTTCAACTCCTTGTATTTGTAGTATAATCAACAAATTTAAGGACTTCACCATCCAGCACTTACTTACAACCGTCTAAAGTTTGCGAAATAGTTTATCACTTTATAGTAGTATTTTAACATAAATTATTACGACAGTAATTAAACAACTGTATATTTTAATTGTTGGCAAGCAATTGTTTTTACCACAACTGTATTTAACAGCAAATGTTCATAACTTTTTTTAACACTACACTTTAACAATAGTTTTAAACTTCATACAGCGTACTTAAACTATGTACATACTGTATAAACTTCATAATTATACTTATACTTCATGACTATATACGTACTGAAACTTTTTCCTATACTTATTTTTTTTCACTCTTGCGCATGGTCACGTGGTTAGGTCACGTGGGCTAATATTTATATTTATTGCTTCGTTTTAGAGCGATATTATTTTGTAACGATGTAAATTTAACAGTAAGAATTTTAAATTATTTTAACAAGAATTTTAACATTTAATTGATAATTTTATTAACAAAACTTTTAATTATTTAACTATTTTATCATGCTCCCTAAAGAGAGTTGCAGAGAATCTGCAAATTCCACATTAAATTTAATTTTGATTTTATTAATTTGTCAAATTTTTCTGCAGCCTGTCTGTTTGGTCTACCAATCACCAAATTTGATCTATCTTCATTTTTTGGTACATTTTTATTTTATGGACAACTCTTGTGGAGATGTCTTTTCATGAGACAAAGGACATTTCCAATGGATACAAATTATTTATAGAAGTGATGAGCTATTTGACCATTACTTTGTTTAACCTTTCACTGAACGTATTTTATTATCATGGCCTATTATTAGTTCTAAAACTCTACCAGACATCCAAAATGGACGTGGTTTTATTTCTGATTTAATTAATACAATATCATTTACCTTAATTATATTGTCCCAAGATAATTCATAAATTCTTACTCATAGATTCTCTTAAAGACAATAAATACTCTTGATACCAAAGTTGTTTAAATTTGTTGAACAATTCCTCTTGAGTATCAAGAGTTTGTTCTAATTTATTTTGGTTTGTCTCTTTCCATACATTTTCTGATTCTCCTCTTAAAATTAAAGAAGAATTACAATTTAACCTTAAAAAAGAATTTGGTGTTATAATTTCAATGTCACTGTACTCTGACCTATAAGTAAGTGGTCTAGAATTTATAGCATTTTTTATAAATGACAGAGTGGTGAGCATTTCAAAATATGTTAATTTTGCTCGACCTATGACTTTATACATACAAGATTTAATTGTACGAATCTGCCTTTCATAAAATGCTCCTACCCAAGGCAGAAAATAAAGGAATTTTTACATGTTTTATATTATTAGAATTTAACTCCTGCTTGAACTCATTAGACTCTAGAGCTTTAGCTAAAATATTGGCACCTTTACTAAATGTACGTGCGTTATCTGAGTATATATAATCTGGAATGGTATAATGATTACAGAAGCGTTGGAATGCAAGTAGGAATGTTGGTACACTCATGTCTGGCACTAACTCTAAGTGTATAGCTCTTATGTTTAGGCAAGTGAAAATTAAAATGAACATTTTTTCAGAAGTGTGGGTGTTTTCATTCTGTACAAACAAATGGCCAGGGAAATCTATCCCCACAAATTTGAATGGAATTACTAATTTCATACGGTGTTTAGGGATATCAGTGTATTTAGGATATGTAAAAGCCCTAACATTTATCTTTTTACATAAATTACACAAATTGAGAACCTTTTTGACTGCAATTCTACCCTTGGAAATCCAGAAACCTTGATTCCTTATATGTGTTAAAGTACTGTCAACACCTAGGTGTTTTACCTTTTGATGAGATCTTAAAATCAATAGGGTTGTGAAATAATGGAATTACTAATTTCATACGGTGTTTAGGGATGTCAGTGTATTTAGGATATTTAAAAGCCCTAACATTTATCTTTTTACATAAATTACACAAATTGAGAACCTTTTTTACTGCAATTCTACCCTTGGGAATCCAGTAACCTTGATTCCTTATATGTGTTAAAGTACTGTCAACACCTAAGGTGTTGAACCTTTTGATGGGACCTTAAAATCAATAGGGTTGTGAAATAATGAAATCTAGATAAAATGACAGGATTATGAACATCATAATTAAAATAAGTACATTTAGATATTCTTCCCTTTGATCTTAAAATTCCATCATTGTCTAAAAATAAATTTAAGTTGTTGACCAACACTGGAATATTTTTACCTTTTGGGTCTGAATTTAAAAATTCTATTTCATTAGAATAACAAGAACTTTGTACACTTTTAACCCAATACCTTAAAGCTCTTTTATAGGGATCTTCTTTTTTCATATTACAAAATATAAAATATAAATACTTTGTAATATTCATAACTTTGTCAAAATTAGAGTATTTAAGAATATTTAAAATGTAATCATGATTAGGCTGAAAATTAATATTTATAGTATTTAAACTTATTACTTCATTTTCACTGCTAACTGTATCATTATTTAGACATTAGAATCAATGAATTTATTACCATTATTAATGTTAGCAGAAAAATAATTTTTAATTTCTGGCACTACTGACAATAATGGATATTTGGGCCAGTTATTTCCAGATTTTTATTTAACCAGGCTGGGTCCATGTAACCATAAATTAATATTTTCCATAAATTTTTTATACATGAAACACCTCTAGTTAAAAGATCTGCTGGATTTATATCAGTATGTACATAATGAAAATAAAACTTAATATTATATTTTACCTTAATATTATTTATCAATTGTAGAAACATCTTTTAATCTATTATTTACATATCTACCCTTAACCTTAGTTTCTCCAGTGAGAATCCAGTTAAGCACAACCTGAGAGTCTACACTTATGTTTATGTATTCAAATATAAATTTAGGATATGAATCAAGAATAGTTTCAATACATTTAAGAGCCAAATTTACACCAAGCAACTCCAGAGTAGGAATACTATAAGATCTCTTAGGGTTGACTGGAGTAACCTTAGATTTGGCAAACAAAAACTGATTACTTTACATTACTAGAACTATAGGCAACAAACCCATAGCATGAAGAAGAACTATCACAAAAAATGTTTAAACCATAAGATAGACTCTCATTTAATGCTTGTCTAGGAAAAGGTATATTTCTTAATTGTATTAAGTCTGGTTTTAAGTTTTTCCCATTCAGATATCATCTCCCAGGTAATTCCTCATCCCATTCTTTTATTGCAGACCAAATACTTTTCATCAATAACTTTCCTCTTATACTTAAAGGTAGTGTGAACCCTAAGGGGGTCAAACAATTTGGAAGTCTCAGAAAGTACTTGTCTTTTAGTGGTGGCATTACCATAATTTACTTCTGACACATGTAAAGTATCATCCTCTAATTTATATTCATACCCAAGCACCTTTTCAAACACACTTTCATGCTCAACAACAATTTTTCATCTTTCATACACTTTCGCAAACTTTCACAATTGTGGTCCAAGATCTTAATATGAAGCCACCTTCATACATACAATTATAGGCCTGATGGTAAAGTTTGTCTAAGTTCTAGCTGAGTTATTACCGGTAAATATTAAAGTTATCTACAAAAAAATTAGAAGGACAAAATCTCCTTTACACTTGTCATTGGGAAATTTTTCAATGTGATGTTTCATAATGTAATGAAGAATAAAATGGAGATGCTGTATATCCAAATAGAATAGTATTATATCTAAAAGTAATCAATTGATCATTTCTATACCATAAAAAACAAAATTTATTTTTATCAAACTCTTCTTTTAATCTTATTGATAAAAATGCCTTGTTTAATGTCACTTAATACTACATAATCATTTAGTTCTAAAAACAAATAATAACTTCAATAATGAATTCATTAAATCTAAACCTGAATATGAGGCTTCATTTATAGAAGGAGTATTTTTACTCAATTTAAAATGAACAATTAAATACAGGACGTATTTTAGTAGTTAACCTGTTCTGCATATCTTATAACAGGTCTGTGTGGTATGAACACATATTCATGTTTTTTATGTTCAGGAACATTAATTTCCTCTATAATACCTATCATCCTGCT
>SEYY01004981.1:0-5000 GCA_009176605.1 Armadillidium nasatum | reverse complement strand
GTGAAAAAAAAATTAGGTGATTGTTACCTCTAATATTAGAAAAGAAGAAATAGAAAAGGAAAAATCTATTAATAAAAGTAAATTAAAAACAGTAAAATATTAAAACAATTAAAGTACTATACAAACATAAAAATATATAGATACTAAGATGTTTTATTAAGACTTTTAAGAAATTTGGAAATTTTTGAAATATTTAATAATAAAAGATTTGTAAAATCATCGATAAGGTTGCTCTGATGAATATTGAAATTGTGAACATTTTTAATGAAGAATGCCTCTATCATCTGTCTTTTGTTAATATCTGAAACTGGAAATATCAAATTCATAATAGGGAGGTTTATTCTGTTTTCTGATTCCACTCAATGCTTGCGTAGAGATGAAGCCTGGTCCCCTATTTTTAATGCATAGATATTCTGATATTTTATTTTGAAATTGTTCGTCTCTCCAATATAAATTGAAGAACAATTTTTACATGGTATTTTATAGACATCTTGATTAATTTCTTTTACAATAAGTTTAAGTCTACATAAATATTTCTTGATAGTGTTAAGTATTGTGGGAACCAACATAAATTCCTTTGGTAAATTTTCCTTAATTATACCTATATTGCCGGGTATTTTTAGTAATAATTTGTTTTCGGAAACAGGAGAAGATGAAGGAGCGAAAAATTTTTCTTTGCAGTTTTCAAGGTTCTGGAAACGAAATATCTAGGATAGCTCAAATTCTTAAAACATTATAAATATACTCTATTTCTTGATCATTATAACAAAAGCTGCAGATAATTAACGCTCTTAAAAAGAAACCCTAAACTATACCGAACTTTATGTGTGTATCATAGGGGGACAGCAAATGTACATAATTATCTGAATGCGTCTTTTTTCTAAGCAAGTTAAAGGTGAGATTATTACTGTGACTTCTAATTAATAAAATATCTAGACATGGTAGTTGTTTTTTATTTTCCTTTTCAAAGGTGAATCTAATATCTGGATTGTAATCATCGAGATTTAAAATTATCCTTTCGGGTGAGAAATAATTAGGTACAACGGCAAAAACATCATCCACGTATCTAACTTAAAAAGATTCTGTGTTTAGAACATTTGACAAAAATCTTACTTCAAAAAGCTCCATAAATATGTTACTCAAAATGGGAGAAATTAGTGAACCTATAATCAGTCCTGAAATTTGTAAGTAAAACTCTCTGTTGAATGAGAAATATGATTGAAATATATTAGCTATGCAAATACTTTAATATTTACTGGAAGTGGAAAATTATAAGACGGTAAATATTCATTCAACCATTCTAAGGCTAGGTTTACAGGTACAGTCGTCAACAGAAGTTCGTTCCTATTAAGCTGGAAATAAATATTTATATAAAATGGAGATCATTTCATTAAAGCTCTATTTTGAATAAAAAGAAAATAAAAACATTCAGCGGGGCTTAATTGAACTGTGATTAGCTGAACCTGAAATGATCTCCATTTTATATAAATATTTATTTCCAGCTTAATAGGAACGAACTTCTGTTGACGACTGTACATTTGTAAACAATGACACAGCATCAAAGCTAATCATGTAATTACCAGTCAAATCAATGTGTCTTTATCTACGAAATTGTTTGAATTTTTAAAATGCGACGATGAAATATTCCCTAATAATGGGGACAATGCTCATGATATATATATATATATATATATATATATATATATATATATATATATATATATATATATATATATATATATATTATATATATATTATATATATATATTTAGTAAATGGGACAATTAAGAATTCTTAGTCGATGATGATGATGACGATGACGAAGAAATTAAAAAAGCATATTTTAAACATTTCTATTATTTTAATACATTTAAAAATATTGTTTGAAAGGAAGGATTAAATTGTCTTTTCTTTATTATTTATTCAAATATGTAATACATGTAGTTTTATAATACAGTATATAATATATAGTTTAATAATAATATATAGTAAAATATATTGTATCCATCCCGCTCTCGGCTTTTAGATATCAAAGTAATAGTCATTAGACCATATCATTTCTGCGAACAAAATTTGGTGTGTGAGAAGCAATGTAGAGTCATAAGAGGTCTAGCCAACAATCATCACACTTCCAAAGTCAGCTTGTACAAAATTGAGATCTTTGAAGATTGGGTATTCTTCAAGGGACTTTGACGACAACCTTCCTTAACATGGACAAGAGTGTTCAGACATGCTTTAATGGCGGTTACTTTCAACACTTGTGATTTCAGCACGATTCCACACTAAAAATTTTATTACCGTGTGACTAGTACTTTGATATATATAAGCGCATATCTGAGGCCAGGAGCAAGTGGGACACCATTTATTATATTAAAAACATTGATTTTAAAAATTTTAATATAAGAACATGAACAGCATTCAAAATTCTGCTAGTTTAAATTTAGAGTTTTTAAATTGTAATAAAGAAACAATCTCTTCTCCAAAATCTGGTATTGTTCGATTTCTTCTTGGAGAATAAATTTGGCCCCTTCAATTAACCAACTTCCTTGAAGAGGGTTTTACAGATGAGCGGTGGAGATATTTTAAGCAAAATAAAAAAAAAAAAAAAAGCCTTTCACTCTCAATGAAAGAGGGTAGAGCAAAAGGTACTTATAAGCAAATTGATATATTATTCGACAGAAAATTGCCGATGAAGATTGACAAAAATAGGCAGATTTATTTATGTATATATATATATATATATATATATATATATATATATATATATATATATATATATATATATATATATATATATATATATATATATATATATATATATATATTATATATATATATATATATATATATATATATATATATATATATATATATATATATATATATATATATATATATATATATATATATATATATATATATATATATATATATGCACTCTGGAAGAATCTGTAGTCACACATTTTTAATTTTCCTTTTAGCAACTGCTGCTCTGGCAATGTGGATCTATCACAGTGAGAAGAGAACATAACGGAGGTAATACTCTCAGGAAGGAAGTCGTTCATTCGACCATTGCTTTTTCTTACCCATTGCCTTAAGGTTTCATATAACGAAACACCGACATATTAAAATAGCCTCCATAAATGTATATATATTTTTTCGGATAAAGCCTACTGAATACACAGATGCAATGCACGCGAACATATAATTTATAGGGAATTAGCTCCAAGTATCATCAACCAGTCAGTAATGATGATTATATTTTTTATTAAATTATATAAAAATGATAGCAGTATCTACATTGATAGATATCGATATATCAGTATTGAAAGATGAGACAACTTTTTAACATGATATATATATTATAATATATAATATATATATATTATATATATATATATATATATATATATATATATATATATATATATATCTGATTTTATGTATTTTCACTCTTAGCAAAGCAAAAGAAATAGATTTTACATGTTATGGAAATTTAAATTTACATTTACCGCTAGATTTTAAAATTTTCAGAATTTTGAAAAGTGATTGATTTTAAACTTCATTACGAATTTATAAATATGTGTATATTTATCATTAATTAAAACACTTATATCTTTTAATGAGTTTATAAATTTCATTATTGAAATTTCAATTAATAATGTTAACAACTTAAATAAAACTTACATTTTGTTAAGCTGCAGATTAAAAAAAGAAAAAGGAAAAGAGTAAAAGAGGTAAAAATCGGAGACGAAAGACTTAAACATATATATATATATATATATATATATATATATATATATATACATAATATAAAAATGAAAAAAAAATAAATAAATAAAAATATATATATATATATATATATATATATATATATCATATATATATATATATATATATATATATATATATATATATATATATATATATATATGTATATATATTGTTAGAATTTAATACACTGGTAAAAATCCCCCAGGATCATGAGGGAGGGGGAATGCTAATCGTGGGAATATCAAAAAAAATTTCAGTTGATAAAAAAACTATTTTATTTAAGTTGTCTCAAAACTTTGCTGCTTTTCATTTGTCTGAAAATTATTCGGCTTTTGGAAACTTTACTCCGCAAGAGACGTAATAAGGATTTAATTTCAAGTGCTCTAGTCCTGAGAAGTTATTAAACTTAATTTCTACGATCATGCGAACAATTGTTTTTTTTTGGAGGAACAAGAAAATTTCCCATTTGTAAGTGCAGACTAAAACAAGAAATCCCTTGTCCAGAAAATAAGTAACGCCACTTACCTTAAATGGTCTGTGTCGCCTCTTAATACATTGTTTATTATCCATTCATTTGTGTAAATTACTAATGATGTATATTATTCTTTGCTTTCATAATGAATAATTGGAAAAAAACCGACCTGAATTGGATAACATCAGGACATCTGTTTGGAAATAAGTTGACTTTGAAGTACAAAATCACCTACAGCTTATACGGAGAGGAGAAGGCGATATTAAATCATTTGTTACTCCGTAGAGAAGGAACAACTTTTCTAATACCGCCTAGAAAGGACTTCTGAGAAATTTCAAGACTGATTTCAACAAATTATGGTTAATCCTTCTATCCTCTGTTGAGTCTTGGGAGATTATAACTTTAAAGTAAAATATACAATGATCTTTAATAATTAAATGATTTAGTCAGTAAAAGTTATTATTTGTGATAACAGGAATATTTATTTAAAATCTATAAGTATTCCTATTTTCCTATTTCAAATATTTTCAGGAATCCAAAAGCCAGTTCGTACAATCTTTTTGTTTTAGAATTTCTATTACAAGACACCGTTCTCTGCCTTAAATACTTTACATCTGGATGGTGAAATTAATTTAGATTTGATCTGGAATAAGGTTTTACATCAAGATTTCACTATTTGTAAATAAAACTTTAAATTTATAAGTTTCTACTTCTTATAACTATAGAACCCCATATTGAATCGTACTTAGATTTT
>SEYY01004980.1:0-30033 GCA_009176605.1 Armadillidium nasatum | reverse complement strand
ATGGTGTATCTAGATGATATTATCATTCTAGGCGCGACTTTCGATGACCATATAACAACATTAGAGAAAGTACTCATCGCTTTAGGGTCCAACGGATATAAGTTGAAACCCAAGAAAACACGACTATGTCGGACAGAGGTAGAATTTTTGGGTCATCAGATATCAGCTGAAGGAATAAAACCCTTGGATAAAAATCTTCAAGGTGCATTAGAATTTCCTGTTCCCACTACTGTTAAACAGCTAAGGCAATTCCTGGGTATGGTGAATTTTTATAGACGCCATATCCCGAATTGTTCTCAGATAGCTAAACCTTTGTCTTCTCAAACAGGTGGTAAGACAGTCACCTGGACGGATTCTTGTCAACACGCTTTTGATACCTTGAAAGAAGCCTTAGTAAATCCCACTTTGTTAGGATTCCCTGATTATTCCCCAGAGGCTTCACCTCTGGAATTGTATGTAGATGCTTCAAACATTGGTGCTGGTGCCTGTTTGTCGCAAAAACAAAACAATATACATAAACCCATTGCTTACATATCCACAACGTTCA
This sequence comes from Armadillidium nasatum, assembly GCA_009176605.1. NCBI lineage: Eukaryota > Metazoa > Arthropoda > Malacostraca > Isopoda > Armadillidiidae > Armadillidium > Armadillidium nasatum. Next base: position 29,486 of record SEYY01004980.1, on the reverse strand, counting down.
GTGGACCACAGAAAAATTACAGTACTATCGATAAAGAGCTTACCGCTTTACGGTGGGCAGTAAAATCTTTAAAAGCATTCCTAAAAGGTGTTAAATTCGTAATATATACTGACCACCAACCTTTGATCTACCTTCAAAACATGAGTATGGTGGATGGGAGGGTTGCGCGTACCTGGGAAGAGCTTAATGAATATGATTTTGAAATCAGACATATTGTGGGTAAATCCAATACGGTTGCAGATGCCTTGTCTCGATCTCCGGTGACAATACCTATCACATGGGGAATTAACTGAATTTAATCCGACATCCGTTGAGTTTATACCCCTGGGTTTTGAACAAATTGAAGTTCCAGGAGGCGGTGACGCTGTCTTTAGATGTCTGTCCTTGTTCCTTTATGATTCAATGGATAGCCATTTGGAGATACGTGCAACAATAGTTGACGAACTTTTGAAGAACTTAGGTCGCTATAACCTTCAAGAGAAAGGTATTAGGAAAAAGAATTAGAAGTTTAAAAAGCGGCGGACAATTTCCCATACCAGAAGTTCTGGATGCATTTTGTAATATATTTAAATCCCGGTGTGAAGTATATTATGATGATAATAGACCTATGGTTTTTGGATCACAACATACCGACAAAATTTGTCGATTAAAATGTTTAGGTGGAATCCATTATAATTATTTAAAAACGATTGATGTTGTTAACACCGCATTAAATGAGGTTATCATAACCATAAATGAAATTGTTCCAAATTGTGAGAATGTTGACTTATCCCACCATAATATTAGGGAAACTGACGTTTTGACTGACCAACAGACGGACAGAATCATTAGACTTTTGAAAAAGAATATTTTTAAAAATCATCCTGTTAATACATGGCCAACTCAGTTAGCATAATGTTTAAAACCTCATCATCGAGATTTCATTATCGAAAATGATCTTTTATATAGATCTCGGGGAGACCAAACTAAACAAATGATCATTTCATTCAATTTATTGGTATCCCTTGTTTTAAAACTTCATTGGAATTTGGCCCATGTTGGTAGAAACAAACTTTTAGACCTTGTTTATAAGCATTTCTGGCATCCTAGGAGCAAACCAGGTTCGTGTCCTGACGTGGTTAAATGTTGTCCCGAATGCCAGAAATTAAAAACGCATTCTAGTAATGTAATACCTCCAACCTTAAAGATAAAATCTAATAGTCCATTTGATCTTGTAGCAATGGATTTGTTGCAAGTTTCCAATTACTGATAGTGGTAATAAATATGTTATTGTATTAATAGATCACTGTTCCAAATTTGCATGTGTAGTGCCTATTAAGGACAAACAGAGTATCACAGTGGCAAATGCTTTGGAAGAAAGAATTTTACCTTTCTTACCGAAGTTGCCAAATCGATTATTAACAGACAATGGTATGGAAGTTTGTGGCTGAACCATTTCAAATTGTGTTAGAGCAATTTAATATAAAGCATATTCGAACTTCACCATTGCATCCTGCTAGCAATGGAATTTGTGAGCGGTTTAACCGAAGTTTAATACAGTCTTTACGTTGCTTAGTACTGGAAAATTCTTCGAGTTGGGATGAAGAGTTACCTTCATCTGTAATTATTTATAACCATACTTGGCATAGCTCTATAAAGATGTCACCTTCAGACTATTTATTAAAGAAAACTCATGTTGAACCTGCTCATACCTTTCCACAATATTGGGATGAGGGATCAATGAATTTTAAATCATTTCACATTGGTCAAAAAGTTGCTAAAAAAATCATCTTTAAAGGACACCATGTGAGCAATAAATTTCGTATCCGATGGGAAGGTCCTTTTATAATAACTGCAGTAAACGATAATAAAATAACCTATCGTATCAGAAGGATAGCCAATCCTAATAGCAGAGAGGAGAAGATCCATCATACCCAATTACGAATCTGGATCGATATCCCCTCATATTTGAAAAGAAACCCCTTTTTCCGAGAACGAGTTTTCCATGCTGATAAGGAGGAGACGGATGAAATTGTAGATCAAAGGAATAATAGCGGACCAAGAGGTAGAAAGGTTGTCTGATGATTTGTCTGATGATGAAAGAGATGGAGCTGATGAATTACAATTATTATCAGAAACTGAGGATAGTGATGAGGAAGATGATGGTTTCCTTGGTTTTGATAACTCAGACAAAATGGATGAAAGGGCAAAGATGGTAAGAGAGATGTGTGAGAAACTAAAGTGTTTACAAATGTGGGTTAGCAAGCTTCAGTTAGTATGATGGAGGAGAAAGATTAGATAAGTCGACAGATTTACAGCAAACAAATTCTAATTACACAACGTGCCCTTATATCTGATATAAGGCCTATCAAGACTACATTAGGTTACACTTCTTCCAAACACTTTTTCACCTACCTCTTTCTTTCCTTTCTTTAGATCATTGTATGAGTGTATATTCCTTCCGATTTTTATCGTGCTCGTTGTGCAACTTTGATGAGTGGGACTCCTGAGGAGACTTCTAATAGTGGAAATTCCAGATTCTGGGGACAGAACAGCGAATTTTTCGGGATTTGAAAATTCTGGATTCCAATGGGATGCAGCCGAAATAACCAATGATTCGATTCTTGATCGAGTATTTACTCCAACAAAAACAACTCAAATTGATGACATGTTAGAGCTAGACTGGGATGATTCATCTTTAATGATGGATGAACCTAGTGGTCATATAAGTCAATTGATTTCCGATGAGAACATTGATCAAACGGCATTGGGTAGAAATGATATGATGGAAACCATTGAAGAAGGAAGTATCTAGATGAGGATGAGATGACACAGTCTCCAAGTGCTCTATTGAAATTTTTAAAGCAAAATTATCAAATTACTGATATATCATCTGTTTCCTGATATAGGATGATTTACCACCATCTTATACTATAGAGGGAGAAATGTTATTAAAGAGGAAAGGATTGTAAGAACTACTGACGATACTGGGGAGACAGTAATAGAAGAAAGTGAACGTCTAATGGTAGAAACGCCAGTTCATAGACCTTTAACAAGATCTCGTGGGAAAGTAACGGAACATGAGCATGTTATGAGCACACCACTTGAATGGAGGAGGAAGAAGTAATGTGTAAATTGTAATTGCTTAAAGTTGAAGGGTTAAGTTCTTTTCTTTCTTCTTTTCTTACTCTACCCTGTCCTATTCGGAGCCATGAAAACGGTAAAGCCGGAGGAGCGGAGCATATATTGATTGAATGAGATAGGTATATGGTTGAATAAATTTGTTATATCTCAAATTGTTTGAAATTTAAATTACTTGCTTAAATTCAATTTTGCTTTAAAATCCATCATACTAAGACAATTGAGTAAAACTTAGCTAAATTTCTCAATAAATTATTGTTTAGAGATTTATTATCATTTCATTTATTTAATAATTATTTTATTTATATTTTTATGATTTTATTATATTATTTATTTATTGACAAGACTACAGTTCCAGTTCTTGAGGTGGTGACGGACTTTTAATGTCGGTCCCGGCAGTGAGAGGAGCTGGAACTGAGAGTCATTTTCTTACTAATATTCTTAGACATTTTCTTATCTTTTTCTTCCCAGAAAACTGAAAAATGAATCATTCTACAAGACAAAAATACGTCAACCTCTTAGTTGTGGGTAGCTCTGAGGTCAGAATGTTTATAGAAGGAAGGGAGCTTCTCAGACGAGAATATGGAGTGGATGTGAGAGTGGAATATCGGTCAGGATGCACTTTGGACTATTGCTTAGATCAAATAAAAAAGCAAATGAAGCCCACAACTCATCTAATTATTGTTTGGGCCCTTACTCCTTATGGATGGCGTCGTACTAGTATAAGAACCCGAGGCAAGCCAGACACCACCATTTTCCGCCCTGCCACATTTTTCTCATTGCAAGACATACCACGTCACATGAATCAAATTATGAGGTACGTATACCAAGTGAACCCCAAGTGTATGGTTTATTTAGCAATCCCTGCCATCAAAGATTTGTACACCTTTAATCAAACCAGGATTGTTCGTGCTTGGGGTGAGAAGTATCGGAATTTTTTGAAGGATCATGTTGACTATAACCCAGAAAGGATGCGTAAACATTCAGTTAGCCTCTATCATCAGTTTACGTCATTGTATCAAGATGTGTATTACTGGGAAGGAAAACATCTCATATATGGCAATAGTGCCTTAAACTGTTATATTAAAAAAAGACCTGATGCCGTACATCACAAGAGGAGAGGGGTAGAACATGTCAATTACCTCCAAGGAGTAACGGATATTTTAAACTCTGAATTGCTTCCCGACGGACTACATGGGAACCAGCTATTCTTTAAATATTATTGGAAGAGAAATAAAAGTATTTTAAAGTCCATCCGTGAAATTAATAACATTCCACCTCCACCTGAAACTCCAGTAACACCTTCAAGGAAACCTTTGTTGGGGGATGCCCCTACAGTCTCGCTTCAAACCATCGATGCAAACAGACGAGTGATACATCCTTCCTCAAACTATCCGAATGTGGAACATGATGAAGTTCCAGATCATGTATCTCAAATATTATACCATTTTACGGACCTTAATCAACCATCCACTTCTCGTGGGGGTCTTTCTAGTCAGGGTCTCTTTATACCACCTACACGTGAGGGGAATATTACCTCACCATACACTCACACACAATGTATACCTCAAATGCCTTCTTATCCTTCTTCCTATCAGTATTGCATGCCTAAATCTTTTATTAACCCACATGATTATTCTTTTAGTTACACACAATATGATAGTGATGATGCTGATACGGAGGCGAGCATAACTGTTCGCGACTTTATTAATGAACGGAAAAGGAGAAGAAATAGTAATAGCGGAGAGTTGATCAAAGATCTTGACAAAATAATTAAAAATGCAAAAAAGGAACAAGAGATATTGAAGAGACGAAAGTACGAATGAGTAAAAGTCAATCTAGTTGAAGTTTAAGTGGGGAGGAATATAAGGGGAGTGTTGACCTTAGTGGAATTGGGACTGAGAGAGTCTCAATCCCACTGGTCAAATCGAATTATTAGGGAGACTTTTCCTGTAATTATTATTGTTAGGTTAGGGTTACTAAACTGTTTTTCTTTTTTTCAGTCAAATCTAAGTGATTATGTTTATTATTATAAATTAAAGAGTTATAAGCATTAAGAATATTACAGATTATAAAATAAGTGTATATTAAGTATATCCAACGAAATAATAAAATACAGCTAAAATTGAGAAGTGAGGAGTTTTTTTAAAAAGAAGTAGTACCGGAGGAACGAAAAAGAATAAATAAAATTAAATTTTCAAAAACACAAAGGTAATTAAATGAACTACTAATAATACCGAACATGAAAGACAAAGTTTTGAGATTATAAAATAAACAGATCGTAAAGCTTAATAATTATTTAATATATTTATTGACAGTATTGAAACTTTGTGGTTGGACGATTTTCATACAAAGTGGACGTTCTTACAACCCTTTTGGAGATATTCTCCAATCATAAGGTAAAATGAAAGCAAATGTAATGTGGAAATTGAAATAATTTATATATATAATATAAATATATAATATAATAAGAAGTGTATTTTTTTTAATTGTGTTATGTTTAAATTTTTATGTAGGGTTTCATTTTGGAGTTTTCACACATTTATTTCTATATCAAAGTATTGGAGAACATAGATGAGAGTGATCATACAGACGATTTGAAAGTAAATTTAGAAGCCTACAAAGCAAAAAGGATTGAAAGTGATCCTTACATTTAAAAGATAAGATTGTTAATTTTTAGGTAAAACTCTTTACACACATTACTAACCACTTCATTCCAGGTGACGGTTTTTCTTTTCAGTTGGGACTACTTAGATGGTCCAGTCATTTCCTTAAGAACTGGCGGAATTTTTTTTTACACATTATATACACCTTATCATTAGGATAGTTCATAGTATGTATGAAAAATAAAGATTTTTGTAAGAAATATAACTTATTATAGGGAGGGTTATTAAAGTTTGTAATAAATCATATAATCATTATTGGTGTGTTCACTTACCTGTGTGTGAAGACCTTAGTGTGTTTGTTACAAATGAACCAAGCCGGGGGTGTTGTGATATGGTGAATCGTCAAGCTCACTACTGCGTCAGACGGATCCTGAAGAATTGATGAAGTTCTTGCTTGACTATTGAATAGCCAAAGGAGTGAAAACTTCTCCACGCAGTCAAAGTGTAAGTACTAATTTAAATTGTATCGGGGTTAGGCTATTGGAGGGAAATTTGGGCGCCCCTGCATACCACTACACTGACACTGCCTATAATTCAGATCCCCACATTCCCTGACTTCCCCTTACACCATGAAAGGTAAATGGAAAAGACAGGAAGAAGTGGAAGGTAGCAGGAATCAGAGAAGTGATCAGACAGGACAAGGAGGACCAAGAGGAATTATTGTAGGTGACTTTAGAAGAGGTAGAGGAAAATTTTTTGAAAACATTAAACAGCAGGTAGGGAAAATGAGAGACAATGGAGATGAGAGTCCAAGAGCATTCATGGGAAAAAAAAGACGGAAAAGAAGAATTAAATGAGTATGGTGACATTTGGCCGATTGTAAACACTGGTTGTAGTTCCAATGTAATAGGAGAGAAGTGATTAGGCTATGTATTGGGAAGTATGTGCTGGAGAGAAAGAGAGGAGGTTAAAAACACAATGGAAGTAATAGAAGGGAATTATGTTTTTGGGGAATCTAAATATAAAGCGGTTAAAAGATTAAAAATACCATGTTCATTATATAGTTGGGATTTTTATTTAATAACAGATGGGGTACAAGGGGACATACTATGGTTATTAGGGAGGGAATCCTTAAGGAAAATGGGAGCAGGTATTAATTTAAATAATTATGAAATGACAATAGCGGCTTTTAGGAGCATCTGAGTTCCGTTAAGAGTTGATGAAAGAGGACATTTAAGGATAAGTTTAAGAAGAGGTATAAAGAAGGAAATATGGTGGGAGGGTAATGTGAAAGGTAGTTTAGAAGATAAGCAGGAAAGGAAAAAGATATTAATAAGTACATGTACAATTTCGGACATCCAAGTAAAGAAAGCTGGGGGACTTGATTTAGGATGCATACAGAGAGGAAATGGAAGAAGATATGCTGAGGGATATTAAGGAAGATATAAATGAGTTGAGTGACAATTGCGAGATACGGATAAGGTATAAAAAGACACCCAGCAGACCCACATTAGGGTTATCATTGGCAAAAAGGTTTAATGAAACTGTATCCATGGATTTAGGGAAACTAGAAGGAAGTAAATTTCTCGTTATGTTAGATCTGGGAACAGGCTATTGTCAAGCAAGCTGGGTAAAGAGTAAGGAACCTAAGGAAATAGTAGGAAAGATCTTGAAAAGATGGATAAGCATATTTGGTGTCCCAGAAAGGAATCTAAGTGACAATGGTCTAGAATTCCAAAACGAAGAGATGAAATTGATGTGTGAAAGGTTCAGTATAAGGCAACTAGCGACAGCAGCTGAGAGCCCTTGGAGTAATGGAAGATGTGAAAGGATGGTAGGGTTGTTGAAAGATTCTATGAGAAAAATGAGAGAAGAGGGGTGCCATAAAGAATATTGCTTGCTATGGTCGGTAGGAGCAAAAGATTAGTTGATGGATAAAGGAGGATACACCCCAAACCAGTTGGTGTTTGGTAAGAATGGCAAGCTACCGAATAATACTGATGAGGAAGAAAGAAGTGTGGGGGTAATAGGTAAGGAAAGTGAACAGCTAAAAGAGACAATAGAAGGAATACAAAAGGCAAGGGAAGCTCATATAAAGCAGGAAGCAGAAAGAAAAGTGAAAAGAGCTATGAGAGGACAAATAAGAGAACATAAGCTTGAATTAGCGGAACCTGGGGAAGAGGTTTATTATAAAAGAGATGGATAATAATTGGAGAGGCCCTGCAAAAGTGATAGGAAGAGATGGGAAGGTTGTAATAGTAAAAACATGGTGGAACGTTGTAAAGGGAGCTATGAGTCAGAATTATCATTAAAAATTATTATTTCTAAATCTTTTATCCAAATTTCACCAACGCCATTACATTGTTTTAAATTATATGTATGCAATTGTTTTATTTTCTTATTTAATTTTTGTTTCTTTATTATTTGACAGAACTGAAAAACAGGTATTTATTGAATTGCATTGGGATTGTATAAAAAAGTTATTCGATTATCACAAAGAAGGAAGCTTTGTAAGATCAAAAATTTTATTATTATATTTTTTGTATTACTTTAAAATATATTAGTATTTTCTAGGGAATTAAAAGTTGCTAAAAGTAATAAAATAGGGTTATGATAAATCAAAGAATTTTCTTGTTTATGGTTACTTGTTAATTTATTATTTTTTATTTATGATTCATTATTCTTTATTAGATATTACTGAGCATTTATGGTTTATTATTATTTATTAGGTATTATTTCTTATTTATGACTTATTATCATTTATTAGGTATTATTTCTTATTTATGACTTATTATTATTTATTATGTATTATTTATTACTTTTAATTATTTATAAACATATATATTTATTTATTCATATTTCTGTTTCACGGATAAATTTATTGCTTATGATCGGTTAGGAAATGAAATTAATAATTTATTTCTATTTAGTCTTCCTATTCCTGGTCAAAATACAAAAAGAAAGAACATATAGAACAATTTGTACATCTCTATAAGTAGAGTCCCCTGTATCCCTCCCTATTGATCCCAGTAACATACTAACAAGTAGATTAGTATATAGAAAAGTATTATAATTAAATTTAAAATTGCAAAAAGGAAACATTTAGGTTAGGTTCTTATTTTCTTATTTTTCTACTATAAATATTCTAGAAATAAATGTTTTTTTTTTTTAAAGTTTTTGCGTATATATTTCACCACACAACCCGGTCCCATAAAATAGGACTGGTCTTAGGGAAGATCTATTTAGATTCAACTACTGGCGAACTTCTTCGAACGTTGAAATAGCTAAATAAATAATTTGCATTGAATTATATAGACCTTGAGTAATAGAAGTGCAACTAAAAGTACTTTATAAGTAATAATAAAGAAGAAAAAAAAATATCCCCTCAAAAACGAGAGCGCCAAAAATAGATTTCTTCTTGAACTGCTCTGTCTGTCTGTCTGTCTGTCTGTCTGTCTGTCTGTCTGTCTGTGTCTGTGTCTGTCTGTCTGTCTGTCTGTGTCTGTCTGTGTCTGTGTCTGTCTGTCTGTGTCTGTGTCTGTCTGTGTCTGTCTGTCTGTCTGTCTGTCTGTCTGTCTGTCTGTCTGTCTGTCTGTCTGTCTGTCTGTCTGTCTGTCTGTCTGTCTGTCTGTCTGTCTGTCTGTCTGTCTGTCTGTCTGTCTGTCTGTCTGTCTGTCTGTCTGTCTGTCTGTCTGTCTGTCTGTCTGTCTGTCTGTCTGTCTGTTCTCTATCCTCCAATATCTCTCTTCCCCTTAGAATTTTCCCTTGTAAATTTCTCATCTTAGTAAATGATCTTTTCTGTGTAGGGTCTCTCCCTTGCCATCCGCTAGGCTCCCTCTTACAACGTTACGAGAAATTGCAAGAGTGCACATTACTAGGTTAGCTGGATGTGGTCAGAAAAAGGTAGATAGGGAGACAGAAAATAATGTACTAGCGGATGAAGAAGATGAAAAGAGAACAGGAGATAAGCATATTTCTTATAACAACAGCGAAAATGAGGAAGAGGAGGGTTATGAAGTGGAATACGATAGAATTCAGGATGAGGAAGATCATAATGAAGAGGATGAAATAGAGGAGGAACCTGAGGACCCAGAGGAGAGAGATGTAGTAAAAATTAAGATAGGCAAGAGATATAAAGCAACTAAGAAGGAAAATGGTGAGAAAGTGAAGGTAAAGATACTCAGTAGAGCAGGAAAAGCAAAGAGCAAAAAGTGGAGTGACACTTATAATGTGCAGAATGTTGAAAACAGAGAAGAGAGGTGGATTGATTTTACAGAAATGACAGATGTGGAAGAGATTAGTGATCAAGAGGAGGTATGGCTAGGTAATAATTTGGAAAGTGAAAGGGTTTTGAGGGCGAAATTGCTTGAAATAGAGAACTGGGAGGAAAATGATGTTTTTAAAAGAGTCAAGGATAAAGGTCAAAAGAGAATATCATTAAGGTGAGTAATGACAGAGAAAATTAAGGATGGAGAAGCGGCGTGTAAAGCTAGATTGGTTGCTAGGGGTTTTGAGGAGGAAGGAGAGGAGCTGGTAATGGAATCTCCAACATGTTCAGGTGAAGTACTGAGGATGTGCCTAACGTTGATGAAAATGAAAGGATGGAAATGCAACTCAATAGATATTAAAACAGCTTACTTGCAGGGAGACAGAATCAAAAGAAAAGTTTGGGTTACCCCGCCAAAAGAAGCTAAGGAGACAGGGTTATGGGAGCTAAACAAAACAGTGTATGGCTTAAAGGATGCAGCTAGGGTATGTATGGTTTGATAAAGTAGTTAGATTATATCTGAGTTGGGGGGTGTAAAGAGTAAGTTGGAACCAGCATTATTTTTTTTGGAAAAAAGAAGGAAAATTGATAGGAATAATGTGTACTCATGTAGATGACTTTTGTTTTGGGGACAACAAGGAATTCTTTGAAATCATAATCGGGGGTATTAAAAACAGATTAAAGATAGGGACCGAGGAAATGTCAGAATTTAAATACATAGGTATAAAGATAGAGGAAAGTGAAGGAGGTGTGTGGCTGGAACAAAATAAGTATATAGATGACAATTATACCCGATAGTAGAGAGTTCTTTGGGAGTAGAGAAATGGAAGGCAGAGAGCTAACTTTATATTGATCATTGGTAGGAAAAATGAATTGGATCAGCTGTCAAATGAGACCAGATTTGTTGTATTATGTAAGTGAAAGAAGTAGGTATTTCTGGGGTGGAAAAGTGGAGGAAATCAGAAAACTTATTAACATATTAAAAAGGGCAAAACAAATGAGAGTAGGCATATGGTTAGCAAAATTGAAGGACAAGGTAGAAATAGAAGTTTTTACGGATACCTCGTTTGGAAATAGCATAGATGACAGTCCTCACATAGGTTATAAAGTAGCGATGAGGGATAATGAAGGAAATAGATGTCCAATTGTGTGGAAATCAAAGTGTGTAAGCTGAAGCTATAGGGTTGATAGAAGGGATTGAGGCAGGTATATTTTTGAGTGAATGATGGTTGGAAATAATGGGAGGCTATAGGTTAAAAGTTAAAGTATATACGGATAGTAAAACCCTAAAGAATGCGATATATGAAGGAAATAGATGTCCAATTGTGTGGAAATCAAAGTGTGTAAGCTGAAGCTATAGGGTTGATAGAAGGGATTGAGGCAGGTATATTTTTGAGTGAATGCTGGTTGGAAATAATGGGAGGCAACAGGTTAAAAGTTAAAGTATATACAGATAGTAAAACCCTAAAGAATGCGATATATTCGGAAACAAAGGTATTAAATAAAAATCTCAGGATAGACATGGCTTGGATAAAATGGGTCTTGGAGTTGAAAAAGATAGAAGAGGTAGAATGGGTCAATACTAAATGTCAAATAGCAGATGTGTTCACCAAAGGTAGAGTAGATGGTAATTTAATCGAAGAGTATGTAGAGGGGAAAAGGGGAGAAGAGAGAAAGATATAAAATTGTATATTTTAATAGGTTTAAGAAGAAGAAGAGGAAGAAGATGAATGGTGTTACAGGTTGATCGAAAGCTGAGAGACATAGTTTAAAGGTTTGGAAGGAGCTGTTAGAAGGAGAGGGAGTTTATTTGCCATTACATGTATTATATGAATATTTTTCTTTTTCAGGATTACAGGTTGTATATATTATAAGGTTAAAGGAGTTATTTAGGAAAGGGTCATAGTGTTCTCCCTTTTGCATTTATTTTGATAAGATAATATTAAGCTTAAAGATTACTTAATTATAAGTTATAGAGTACAAACTCTAGCAACAAAAGGAGTAGTTTATTTTGGTTTAGAAGCTGCAACTAATTACAGTTTACAGACAGATTAGATATCAGAGGGGTCTTTTTCACGTTGGGGAATCTGGGTTGCTATAATCTCTGAGCACTCGGTGTTGTAGTTATCCTGGGGGCTTTAGGGTGGGTTAGGCTAATCTCTGTTATCTGATTTGGTCGCAAGGAAGGACCATCAGTACAAGAGAAGAAACAAACAAGGTAAGATTTCTAGCTCTGTATCTGTGTAACCAAGGCTAGTCTTATTCAGGATAGTTGAAGACGAGAAGCAACTCAAGAAGCAAAAGGAGCAGAAGATTTGAAATGCGTAGAAGAATGGAGAGTTAGGTCGTCAGCATAAGAATGAACAGAGTTAGGAGTACCGCTTAGGAGGTCGTTGATGAAAAGTAAGAATAAAATAGGAGATAGAAAAGAACCCTGAAGAACACCATAATTAATATATATATATATATATATATATATATATATATATATATATATATATATATATATATATATATATATATATATATATATATATATATATATATATATATTAGAGATGTACCGATACCAGTAAAGAGGCCGATACCGATACTACTTAATTATTATAAGAAATACACAGTAATGAGATAGAACATTTGTGTACTGCTAGGCAACTTAGTCATGTATTTCATATTTGGATATCCCCAAGTATTTTTTAAATTAAAATATTATCTTTTAGGAATAATAAATGCAAATATAATACTAACAACTTTTTTATGTTTATGTTTATTCAAAAAATATTCCATTTCCATTTTCCAGTAAGTATTAACAAAGTGTAGCTACTCGCTTTTATGTTTTAACATGATTACAATTTGCAAGAAGATTCTTTAACTAGCTACAATATAAAGAATAAAAATAATGAAAGAAGAGACCTCAAATAATCAACAGAAAAGACAAAATATAAAAAACGCTATTATTCAAACATGACATAATATACTCCTTTAAGGTAAAGACATCACTTAGTATTCGAATTCAAATACCCTCAAATTATGATGTAAAAATATTAAAGTTTCACTCATATCTAGAGAGAGCCTGTTCTTATATATATATATATATATATATATATATATATATATATATATATATATATATATATATATATATATATATATATATATATATATATATATATATATATATATATATATATTGTCACAAGACGTGATCCGGAGTGGACTATTGTCTGTCTTGTGAGCCCGGAATTCTTATTTACCTGTTAATAATGTCTAGGGATGATTTAAATATTTAATAAAATATTATAATATTCCTTTTAATTTCCTTATATATGAGCAAAGTATCTTTAGGAGGAATTCTACTTCTCCTATTATCCTTCTTTGGAGGTATTCGCTTCTCCAATCTTCTTATTCTTCTAGGAGGAATTCTACTTCTCCTATTCTTCTCTGGAGGTATTCAGCTTCTCCAATCTATTTATTCTCTCAGGAGGAATTCTGCTTCTCCTATTATTTATTTACTTTTTCGAGGAGGAATTCTACTTCTCCTAATCTTCTTAAATTCTTCAGGAGGAATCCTACTTCTCCTTTAATACTTAATCTTTCAGGAGGTAATAACTTCTCCTATCTCTTTTTAATTCTTCAGGAGGTATTCTACTTCTCCTATCTATTTAACTTCTATCAGGAGGTATTCAACTTCTCCTGTCGCTTTATTATATTAACCCTTTTGCCGGGTTTCTCTCTTTTAGATTACGATCATGTGAAATGACCCCTAATTAATTAAGGTGAAACGTTTAAGTATCTCACTTCATTAACTAAGATACTATTAAATTATAATTTTCGTATCGCGTGAATTATCTACGAAATATTCTTTTTTCTTACTTCTTATTGTCAAACGAATTGATCTTGATATCTTCACACTGCATTCAAAACTGTTGATTCTTTCTACTATAAATTTCATTCATAAATTATCAAATAAGTGTGAAGTCCAAAATCGTAACAATGGAGTGTCTTCCATTGTATATATATATATATATATATATATATATATATATATATATATATATATATATATATATATATATATATATATATATATATATATATATATATATATATATATATATGACTGCCTTCAGCAGTTGAAACGACTCGAGATATTTTAGTCAGTATGAGTCAACGTAAAATAATATATATTCGTTCCCTGCTCTTAAAGCCCCAGTCTAGATTCTGAGTTCTACGTGATCACTATCGGTGAGCTTACTCTTTATATTGTGTTCTGTAATTTTTTCTCGTTTATTTTGCTGTATTATGTAATTATATCTTATGGTGTTAATTTTGTTTTGCAGATTTACCTGCTATTAATATAGGAACTGTATAAATAAAGTTTTTCAAGCAAGAACCCTATATTTTTACCTGAGTCAAATCGTTGTTAGAATTCAGAACAAGCCGGCTTCCATCTTGGAAGCCATTCACAGTAAATCGATACCGCTGAGAGCCAAGCAAACCTGATTTAAATATTTCAAGTGATTGATTCTAGTAAACCGAATAGGCTCAAGCAAGTGTAGGCTTTCAAGCAGTTCAAAGAAATTGTAAGCCACACACAGTTGTAAAAAAAAAAAAAAACTACAAGCAAGCTAAATATCGTACCGAAGAAAACGTCTAAATAAAGGTATTAATGAATTTTGCAAGAGACTGCATTTAGAAAATAAATAAAATAAATCAATAAATAAATAAACAAACTAATTGAGAAGACGAAGTCAGCCGTTAATTTTTCAAAGGAAGCAAGATTCCTTCATAAAGCGAGGCATTTCAAGAAGCAGTCAACTTTGGGGAAAAAATTCCCCTCCCTCATTTTCTCGTTTCAACAAAGACTCACAACTGAGAGAGAGCTTCTCCATCTCCATCCAAGAGAGAGTTTGAGATCACGCGCAGAGAGAGAAAAAGGACTCACTCATTCTTACAAGCAGGAGACTCGGAAACAAAGAAAACGGAAAGGAAAACCACATTGAACACCAACAAACAAAATAAAAATAAAATAAAATAAAATATATATCTAATATTATTAATATTATTATTATTATTATTTTTATTTTTATTAGTGTGTTTAAAACAATTATTATTATTATTATTATTATCTTTTATTATTATTATTATGTATTATTAAATTATTATTATTATTATTATTATTATTATTATTATTATTATTATTATTATTATTATTATTATTATTATTATTTTTTTTTTTTTTTTTATTATTATTATTATTATTATTAATATTATTATTATTCTTGCAACTATTTTTTATATTATTAATAAAATAATATATAATAATATCTAATATAATATATATATATATATAATATATAAAATTTATAATATATATATATAAAATAATATTATATATATATATATATATATATTTACGGTTTGCATAAATTTGCATTTATTATATTTTGTCGTGGTGTTTTGGATTACTGTGCTCCTTGGTGCTTTTCCCGTGTTTTTTATTTTATTGTGTGCGATTATTATTATTATTTACATTTACATTTGTTTATTTGCATTTATATTTTGATATTTGTTTACTTGTTTACATTTCATGCATTGCAAATAAAGATACGTCTTATCGTTTTCATCGCCAAGGAAGCTCAGTGATCATATTTATTTTAAAGGTGAAATTTTTGGTCCGAAATAAACTCATATTTATCATACTTTCCATACTGGTGTTTAAATTACCGCCTCCTAGTGAACCCTTTATTTTATTGCACGCATTATTTTGCATTTAAAACTGGTATATTGTATTTTTTAAAACCTTGTTTATTTTTTTTGTTTATGCATTTACTTGTTTGTTTATATCTTGCATATTGTAATAATAAATAAAAAATATATTTCTTGTGGTCTTTATCGCTAGGAGGTGTGGTAATTTTGTATTTGTAGGGCTGAATTATTTTTTGTTTATAAAGGTCAATTGACAATTTTAATCGGTATCATAAAAAAAAATAAGCCTTGATCAACATGAGTAAAAGTAGCACCAAAGGTACAGATAAAGAGGGCGATACGGAGGCTAGGGAAGAAGTACTTAAAAATGCGAAACGAAATCTGTTTAATTTCAAAAAGAATTTCAAAGCAACATACGGTAAGTTCGAAAAAATTATAAACAAAAGCAGGATAGCTTTAATCCAAGGTAAGGACGCAGATCAACTAAAACAAACATTAGAGGAATTAGAACAATTGCAGGAGGAAACGGAAGTTGCTCTACAAGCTTACAGTGATACCATGGAGGAATTAGAAATGTTCGAGGCCATAGATAAGGAAGAAGAAAGGCTGGAAACAATCAGAGGCGAAGCACAGGAAGTCAGAATTCGAATGTATACTTCAATAGCAGAACAGGAAAAAAGGAACAGTGCACCAGGCTTACAAAATGTTTCAGAGGAAAGCCCAAGACTTACAAAGCAACAAGTGTGTGCATCTGTGCCAAGCTCAAGCGGGATTCCAAACGAAGAAGCAAATGAAGTTCGAGTTGAAGACTATGTAAGAGAAGAAAGTGAAGGGCAGTATCAAGCGACTCTGAATCCAAGCGCTAATGAATTTAAACCACAGGCAGACATTTCAACTATTAGCGCATTAATGGAAAATGCTTCCCTTCATCGTCCTGAACCCAGCACCTTTAATGGTAATCCGATTATGTATTCATCGTGGAAAATTAGCTTTCATACTCTTATTGAAACTACGGTAAAAGATCAGCGAAAGCTTTTGTATTATTTGTATAAGTACACAAGTGGAGAAGTTCAAGAACTCGTAAACGCCTACATTTCCACAGATTCAGTGGAAGCCTATAAAGAAGCAAGAGAAGCGATAGAGGAAAGATACGGCAATATGCACGTAATATCAAGCACACTTAAAGAAGAACTAAAAATGTGGCCCTTCATAAAGGCAGGCGATGCATCCGGGCTGCAGAAATTCGCAGATTTCTTAAAAAGGTGCGAGGTCGTGAAAGGCTTCCACCCACGGTTTAAACGGGCTAGATGATTCAGATAGAATTCTATCCCTATTAAAGAAACTGCCGGTCCATCTAATTCACAAGTGGAACGAGTACGCTTTCAAATTTGTGGAAAGTACACCTAGAAACTCGGGACAATACCCAGCGATTTACAAGATTTCGTAAAATTTATCAACGATCAAGCCCGACAAGCACGTTTTTCCGCTCCTACTTTACAAGTAGAAAGACAGGATCGAGGAAGCGGAAAACCAAGCTACAAAGAAGCTCTAAGCAATAGAAATATACGTAGTTTCGCCACGGAAACAACCATAGTAAATAATCAGAGAAACCAAAATACGAAAACGTATTCATGCATCTATTGTAAACAAGCGCACGCCATTAATATTTGTAATAAATTTATAAACCTACCCGTCCAAGAAAGGAAATACTTCATAAAAGAAAGAAGGCTCTGTCTAAATTGTTTAAGACCAGGGCACGTAGTCAAATTTTGTAAGGATCCAAAGCGCTGTAAGAACTGTCATAGACCGCATCATACGTTATTGCATGAGATAAGAATACCATTCGAGCAAAGGACACCCGAAAATAAAATAAAAGCCAACGGAAGGAGTCTCTCAAAGGGAAATGGAAAGTACAAACATACAAGCTATTATACATAAAATTGATACAAGCGAGGACAATGCTTCTTACATAACACAGGCTTTGATACTACCCATTTGGGTTTATAATCACGACTTCCCTGAGAAAAGGGTATTAACCTATGCAATGCTGGATCACCAGGCTAATACTTCATTTATTAAGGACACTCTATTTAAAAGGTTAAATCTATCAGGCTCTCCGGTGGATTTAAGCATTAAAACTATATCAGGCACAGAGTTTGCTAGGTCTATTAAATGCAAAAACCTAATTCTGCAAGGATTAAGATCAAAGGAAAAACTACATCTGCGATCTTCATACGTAAGAAACGAAATTGCAGCAGATAGGGAAAGTATTCCTAGTAAAGAAGTTACGAAAAAATATAAACATTTACACGAGTTATATGAAGAAATAGAACCTGAAATCCCAATGTTAGAGGTGGAAATGCTAATAGGGATTGACTGCCCAGAAGCATTAGAGCCTTTAAAAGTGATTACTGGAACCAAAGGCATGCCCTTCGGTTTCAAATCTCGCCTAGGTTGGGGAATCATTGGTATAACATCGGACATTTCCAGCAGCTCTTCGCAAACAGGCAAAGACAAAGCAATAATCAGTCACTCTATAGTGGCGTTTCGATCTGAAACCAAGGAGCTGCATAAGCTCGAAGATATAAGAAGAATACTAGAAGGAGACTTCGTTGAAAGGCGTGGCCAGCAGAAAGCATATTCACAAGAAGATCAAAGGTTTATGAACATTTTGCAGCAAGGCATTGTTCACGAAGAAGGTGGTCACTATAAGATTCCACTCCCTCTAAAAGGACAGTTCGTCATGCCAAATAATAAAGAACTAGCACTATCCAGGTTACAGTCACTAAAGCGTAAGTTGCAAAAGAAGTAACGCATTTAAAGAAGACTATTTACTCTTCATGAACACAATATTGTCTAAAGGCTATGCAGAAAAGGGTGCCAAAGTACGAATTAATAAGGGAACAAGTATGGTATCTCCCGCACCACGGGGTGTATCACCCCAGGAAGCCAGACAAGCTAAGAGTAGTTTTCGATGCTAGTGCCAAATCTTTAGGTATATCTTTAAACGATAGGTTATTACAAGGACCTGATTTGACAAACACGATAATTGGTGTACTATGTGGATTTCGAATGGAGCCCATAGCCTTTGTGTGCGATATCGAAGCTATGTTCCATCAGGTAAAGGTTCAAGAAGAGCACAAGGATTACTTCAGATTCCTGTGGTGGACAAACGGAAATATATCAGCCCCTCCAGAGGAATACCGAATGACGGTTCACATTTTTGGGGCTCGCTCCTCCCCCTCAGTCTGCAACTTTGCCCTAAAGTACAACGCAGAAAAATATAGAGAAGAACTTGGCACAAGGGCATACGACTTTATCACAGAACATTTCTATGTGGACGATGGACTTTATTCAGCATCCACTGTATCAGAAGCATTAGACATAATACGAAGAAGCAAGAATGTGTGCACCAAAGGAGGTTTTAATTTATGCAAATTCCTCTCTAATTCGAAAGAAGTAATGACAAACATCTCGGAAATAGACCGAAGCAAAGCAGGGCAAAGCTACCTGATAAGTAATGAACACGAAGCTCCAATTGAGCGCACACTAGGAGTAGTATGGGATGTAGCTGCAGATCAGTTCAGCTTTAGGATAAAGGCAAAGAACAATCCACTTACACGCAGAGGAATTCTCAGTGCAATTAGTTCAGTTTATGACCCATTAGGATTTGTGTGTCCATATATTTTGAAGGGCATAAGGGTCGTACAAATACTAACTAAGGACGGAGCGGACTGGGATGATCCCATACCAGAAGATCTACAACTACAATGGGAGAATTGGAAAAGAGACCTCCATAAGCTTGAAGGCATCAAAATAGATAGATGCTTCAAGAAGAATAGATCATACAAAACGGCAAGAATAGAGCTTCATCATTTTTCGGATGCCTCTCAAACTGCATATGGGCAGTGCTTTTACTTAAGAGTTATAGACACAAATAAAACGATAAGCTGCAATCTGGTGCTCGCTAAATCTAGAGTTGCACCTCTGAAGCCAGTTACAATCCCAAGATTGGAACTTCAAGCCGCAGCATTGTCAGTGCGAATCGCAAGGTTATTAAAGGAGGAGTTAAAGATCAAAATCGACTCTGAATCCTTCTGGACAGATAGTACAACAGTACTTAGCTACATAAACAATGAAGCAAGAAGGTTCCACGTTTTCGTAGCCAACAGAATCAGCGAGATAAGAGAAGTCACCACACCAGCTCAGTGGTTCCATATACGATCTTCTTTGAACCCTGCCGACATCGCATCCAGAGGAGCAAGGATAGAGGACTTAGTGGATAACAAACTCTGGTGGAAGGGACCGCCATTCCTCTCTGCAGAAGTAGACGTGCCATCGCAGACCGCAAGTTTTGAATTATCTTCCAATGATCCGGAATTAAAGAAAGGTTTCTCATATGCAATCAAGACAGAAGAAGACGACATTCTGCAACGCTTAGAACGTTTTTCAACGTGGCACAAGGCTCGGCGTACAGTAGCAATAATCATTAAGGCACAGAGACGGCACCGACAGAAAACCCCAAGGACACCCATTACAGTAGAAGATCTGGAAAGGGCAAGGAATGAAATAATCAAGCTTGTTCAAAAAGGCTCATTCACAAATGAAATTGAGGCCCTTACCCGAAACAAAACGTCATTACCAAGCACCAGCTCTGTTTATAAACTAGATCCTTTCATAGACAAAGACGGGATATTAAAGGTCGGAGGAAGAATAAGAAGATCAGATTTTCCAGAAGATTTCAAAGCATCCTATCATTCTACCTAGGGAAGGGCATATCACAACACTGATCATAAGGCACTATCATGAAACAGTGAAGCATTCAGGCAGAGGTATGACTCTAAACGAGATCAGATCAGGCGGGTATTGGATTATAAGCGGATCTTCAGCAGTTAAAAGGTTTATCTATTCATGCACAATCTGCAGAAGATTGAGAGCTAGTACCGAAACTCAAAAAATGGCAGATTTACCTAAGGATAGATTAGAGGAAGCCCCAGCCTTTACATATTGCGCTGTAGACTATTTTGGACCTTGGGTCGTCAAGAACGGTAGAAAAACGGAAAAGCGTTATGGAGTACTATTTACTTGTTTAGCATCAAGGGCAGTACATTTAGAGGTAGCACATACTCTAAACACAGATTCATTCCTAAACGTTTATCGTAGATTCGTCTGCCGTCGAGGACCAATAAGATTGCTCAGATGCGATAACGGCACAAACTTTGTTGGAACAAAAAATGAACTAGAAAAGGCAATCTCAGAACTAAGCAACGACAAAATACATCGAGAACTGCTTAAAGAGAACTGCGACTGGATTCCTTTTCAAATGAATCCACCTCATGCAAGCCATATGGGCGGAGTATGGGAAAGGCAAATTAAAACTACTAGAAGCATTCTCTCAAGCTTGTTATTCAACCATGGACTTCAACTTGACGACGAATCACTGCTGACGTTCATGGCCGAAACCGAAGCCATAATTAATAATCGTCCACTCACCCTGGAAGATATCAATGATCCAAACTGCAAGGAACCATTAACCCCAAATCATCTATTGACAATGAAATCTAAGGTCTTACTGCCACCCCCAGGCGAATTCGACAAGGCTGGGATTTATTCAAAGAAAAGATGGAAAAGAGTGCAACACCTGGCAAATGAATTCTGGTCTAGATGGAGAAAGGAATTCGTACATAATTTGCAGTTACGACATAAGTGGAACAAAGCTAGCCCCAATTTGGCCGCAGGAGATGTAGTTGTGCTAAAGGAAAACGAGATTCCCAGAAATGACTGGAAGTTAGCAATAGTAGAAAAGGCATTTTTAGACCAAGATGAACACGTTAGAAGAGTTCTGCTGAGGCTCGGCGAACGAAAATTGGATAACCAAGGGAAAAGAAAAAGACAACCCTCAGTTTTAGAAAGACCCGTGCATTCTGTGGTCCTGTTAGTACCAGCAAGAGACCGGGGATCCCAGCCAAGGAGCCATATTTAGTTCAAAAATTAATTTTAATTTTTGGAGGAGCCATGTGACTGCCTTCAGCAGTTGAAACGACTCGAGATATTTTAGTCAGTATGAGTCAACGTAAAATAATATATATTCGTTCCCGCTCTTAAGGCCCCAGTCTAGATTCTGAATTCTACGTGATCACTATCGGTGAGCTTACTCTTTATATTGTGTTCTGTAATTTTTTCTCGTTTATTTTGCTGTATTATGTAATTATATCTTATGGTGTTAATTTTGTTTTGCAGATTTACCTGCTATTAATATAGGAACTGTATAAATAAAGTTTTTCAAGCAAGAACCCTATATTTTTACCTGAGTCAAATCGTTGTTAGAATTCAGAACAAGCCGGCTTCCATCTTGGAAGCCATCACAATATATATATATATATATATATATATATATATATATATATATATATATATATATATATATATATATATATATATATATATATATATATATATATATATTATATATATATATATATATATATATATATATAACTCCTCCGGTGGGCAAAGGAAAGAGGACTACCAAATTCCACCGGAGTTGGGAAAGATCTATTATCATGGTCGATGGTGGCCGACGTGTCCAGATACACTGCGTTTGAAAGTACGCAAGTCAAAGGAAGTTGGGAAAACAGAGGAAGGGTGTGTGTTCTAGAATTTACCAGTAGAGTATATGTAAGATTGAGCATAGCGGTTAAGTCTGGGGTCGGAGAGTTGGACAGAGAAAGGATGAAACTGTGTAGAAAGGCGTGTCGCACGAGCTCTTCTCAATGGAGGAGGTATGCGACGAGAGAGTTCAGAAGAGCAGTGTCCGTTGTAATAGCGATAGTAAAGAGAGAGTGACGCAACAATTCGACAGGCAGAAAGAGATTAAAGAAAGTTAGTAAGAGCAGGAGAGTTGATGAGACGAAATGCCCTAGACTTCACCTTCTCTAGGAGAGCTGTATGTGTGGAACTAACCCAGATGTGCGAAGCATACTCCATACAGGGGCGAACAACACCCCTGTACAGAGCAAGCAACTGGGGTGGCATGAAGTAATTCTGAAGGCGCCTCAGAACCCCAACCCCTTAGAAGCTTGTTTAGAAAGAGAAGTATTGTGATCTTTCCAAGAAAGATCACGAGAAAAAGAAACCCCAAGAATATTAAGAACAGATGATGGCTTGAGTTGTGTGTTTTCGAAGAATATATTATAGTTGTGTGGAAGATTGTGTCGAGTGGAGAGATGAAGGAATTGAGTTTTTGAGGCATTGAAAACCCATGTTTTCTCTGCCCCAATTTGAAATAAGTGAAAGATCAGAGGTTAGTTGCTCTGAGTCTATTAACTGCTGTTGGGAGGGACGTCTTTCAAACTGAAAAGGAATAATGAAGGGTGGAGTCATCAGCATAAGAGTGGATAGGAGATGAGGTAATAGAGAGAAGGTCATTAATGAAAAGTAGAAAAAGTGTTGGGAATAGGACAGAACCCTGAGGAACACCACTATTAATAGATTTAAAGGAAGAACGATGGCCGTCTACAACAGCTGCTATAGAACGACCGGAAAGGAAATTAGAGAGAAGATCACAGAGAGAAGGATAGATTCCGAAAGAGGGAAGTTTAGAAATCAAAGCTTTGTGCCAGACTCTATCGATGGCTTTCGATATGTCCAGCGAGACAGCAAATGATTCACCGAAATGCCGAAGAGCGGAGGACCAAGAGTCAGAGAGAAGGGAAAGAAGATCCTCAGTAGAGCGTTTCTTACAAAAGCCATACTGGCGATCTGAGATAAGGTTAGAAGAATTGAGATGTTTCCAAATCTTCCTGTTAAGGATAGATTCGAAAACTTTAGAGAGAACGGAGGTTAAAGAAATAGGACAGTAGTTGGAGGGTTGAGAGGGGTCCCCCTTCTTCGGCACAGGCTGAATGAGCGCACGTTTCCAGCAAGAAGGGAAGGTTGAAGTAGAGAGACAAAGGCGAAATAGTTTACCAAGGCACGGTGCAAGCTCGGAAGCACAAGTTTTGAGAACCACAGGAGGAATACCATCAGGACCGTACGCCTTCTTAGTATTAAGCTCAGAGAGAGAGCAGAAATGACATCTTTAGAAGAAATTCTAATTTTAGGCATAATTGAGTTAGAGGGGGTTGAAGGAGTAGGAATAGCTCCGGAATCGTCTAAGGTTGAATTAGAGGCAAAAGTTTGAGCAAAGAGTTCAGCTTTAGAAGAAAGTAAAACAGCAGTTGTGCCGTCAGGAAGATATTAAAGGAGGGAAAGAGGAAGAAGCAAAGTTAGAGTTGACATTTTTTGCAAAATGCCAGAAAGAACGTGAAGAAGAGGAACCAGAAAGATTATAACATTTTCTACGGATAAATAAGTTTTTAGTGTCACGAAGGATAGATTTTGCACGATTCCGGGATGAAATATAAGTAGCGTGAATTTCTGGAGTTTGAAGACGACGGTAATCCCTGAAGGCAATATCCCTGCGGCGGATAGCGCGAGAACAAGGAGAGTTAAACCAAGGTTTGTTAGGTTTAGTAGAAGGGAAAGAATATAGAATGTACGCCTCCATGCCAGAGAGAATCACCTCGGTAATGCGTTCTGCACACTCCGAGGTACCCCTCCCACGGAAGGAATAATCATATATATATATATATATATATATATATATATATATATATATATATATATATATATATATATATATATATATATATATATATATATATATATATATATATATATATATATATATATATATATATATATATATATATATATATATATATATATATATATATATATATATATATATATATATATATATATATATATATATATATACTAGGAAAACGAATTATGGGCTAGCTCAAGGAATTCCTTATTAGAACTTTTATAAATCGAAACTAGATTTATTTTTTAATATAAAAGTTTCTCATAATTCTTCACCCAAAAAGTAAGAAGTATCGGAGTATCGGCCAAGTATCGGCCATATTAACCAATACCGATACCGATACCGATACCCCCAAAAAGGCCGATACTGCCGATACCGATACCGATACCGATACTATCGGTACATCCCTATATATATATATATATATATATATATATATATATATATATATATATATATATATATATATATATATATATATATATATATATATATATATATAAGTTGGGAAGTAGAGCTCCCGAGGCGTTGAGATTACCCCCATTGGGTATACGGGATGTTAAGGGTACTTCACATCTCATCCTGGTGCCCAATGGTATGCTCCTTTTTGCGCTCATGTACACTTTCTTCTACACGGAGTAGGCTCTCCTTTTACAAAAAATGAACCCTTTCATTCACACATCCCTTAAAAAAAATAATTATGGCGTCGACATCATTAGCCTCAGAGAATTCAAGAGGGGTAGATTCCAAATATAGCCCCTCATCCACCCCTTCCCCCATTACAACTTGGGAGTTGGTGGCCTCCAGTGATGGGGTTGGTGCCACAAGGAATTTGCAGCTGGCTGTTCTGCATGCACGGTCTATTTTTTTCATTAATTTCTACAACATTCGCGGTCTTCATTCCAATTTATACTTTGTTGAACATCACCTTTCTTCTAAACCTCACCTCTTATTCTACACCGAAACTCAGATGTTAGAGCGTTCTGATAGCAAACCCTATTGTTTCCTCCTACTATCTCTATCCTCAATTGTCAGCCAAATGCAGATGTTGCGCATACGTGGGAAACGATGTTGTTTGTTCTCGTTCTCTAATTTGGAGTCTTCAGAATTTTCTACCTTGTGGCTTAGGCTCTCTTGCCATTCTACGACCAAATTCATTTGTTCTGGTTATTTATCTCCTAATTCTAATGACTATCCTAAATTCTTTCACTATTTAAACTGCAAAATAAAGCACATTCTCTCTTCTCCTTTTACGGAAATCATCATATTAGGTGATTTCAATGTTCACCACTGCCAATGGCTTTCTTCTAGTTCTCATGATACAGCTGGTGAACGTGCCTTCCATTTCGCTATCCAAAACCACCTTGAGCAGTCGGTGCAGCTCTCTACTCGTATACCAGATCGTCTTGGAGATGAACGCAACATTCTAGACCTTTTTCTAATTTCTAATCCTTCTCCTTATACTGTTAAGCTCTTTCCTCCTCTGGGTTCCTCCGATCATCTTCTTATCTCTGTATCCTTTCCTATCTTTTCAAGTCTTCCGCAAGAAAGACCACCTTCGGTTGAAAGGAAACGTTTGTGGCATTTCGGTGCCACAAGCTGGTAGGACTTGCGGTCGTACTTCTTTGATTTCCCGTTAATTGATTATTGCTTCCGTGGGAGGGGTCCCTCGGAGTGCGTTAACGCATAACCGAAGTGATTCTCTCCGGCATGAAGGCGTACATTCCATTTTCTTTCCCTTTTACTAAAACCAACAAACCTTGGTTTAACTCGTACTTGTTATTACGTTATCCACCGCAGGAATCCTGCCTTCAGGGATTACCGTCGTCTTCAAACTCCAGAAACTCACGCAACTTATATTCCATTCCGGAATCGTGCAAAATTTATTCTATGAGATACCAAAAATTCTTTCTCCGTAAAAATTGCAATAATCTTTCTTGTGTCCTCTTCCTCACGCTTTTTCTGGCATTTTGTAAAAAATGTCAACTCTAACTTTGCTTCTTCCCCTTTCCCTCCTTTAGTATCTTCCAACGGCACAACTGCTGAAGCGTTTTGCTCAAACTTTTGCCTCTAATTCAACCTTAGACGATTCCGGAGCGATTCCTCCTCCTTCAACTTCCCTCCAACTCATTTATGCCTAAAGTTATAATTTCTTCTAA
Organism: Armadillidium nasatum; assembly: GCA_009176605.1. Lineage (NCBI taxonomy): Eukaryota > Metazoa > Arthropoda > Malacostraca > Isopoda > Armadillidiidae > Armadillidium > Armadillidium nasatum. The sequence goes on along the minus strand of SEYY01004980.1, from coordinate 2,975 downwards.
AGACTTATTTCTGCTCTCTCTGAGCTTAATACTAAGAAGGCGTACGATCTTGATGGTATTCCTCCTGTGGTTCTCAAAACTTGTGCTTCCGAGCTTGCACCATGCCTTGGTAAACTATTTCGTCTTTGTCTCTCTACTTACTAACCTTCCCTTCTTGCTGGAAACATGCGCTCATTCAGCCTGTACCGAAGAAGGGGGATCCCTCTCAACCCTCCAACTACCGTCCCATTTCTTTGACCTCCGTTCTCTTTAAAGTTTTCGAATCAATCCTTAACAGGAAGATTTGGAAACACCTCAATTCTTTTGATCTTATCTCTGATCGCCAGTATGGCTTTCGCAAGATCTTCTTTCCCTTCTCTCTGACTCTTGGTCCTAGGCTTTTCGGCATTTCGGTCAATAGTTTGCTGTCGCACTAGACATATCGAAAGCCTTCGATAGGGTCTGGCACAAAGCTTTGATTTCCGAAAAAAACTCCTTTCGGTACCAATAATTCCCTCCGTGATCTCTCTAATTTCTTTTCCGGTCGTTCTATAGCAGCTGTTGTAGACGGCCAACGTTCTTCCTTATAAACTATTAATAGTGGTGTACCTCAGGGTTCTGTTCTATCCCCAACACTTTTTCTACTTTTCATTAATGACCTTCTCTCTATTACCTCATCTCCTATCCACTCCTATGCTGATGACTCCATACTTCATTACTCCTTTTAGTTTGAAAGACGTGCATCACACCAGCAGCTGATAGACTCAAGAAGGGTAGCCTAGGAGCAACTAACCTCTGATCTTTCACGTATTTCACATTGGGACAGAGAAAACATGTTTGTTTTCAATGTCTCAAAACTCAGTTCCTCCATCTCTCCACTCGACACAATCTTCCACACAACTATGATATCTTCTTCGAAAACACTCTACTCAAACCTTCATCTGTTCTGCATATTCTCGGTGTTTCTTTTTCTCGTGATCTTTCTTGGAAGGATCAAATTATTTCTCATTCTAAACAAGCTTCTAAGAGGGTGGGTGTTCTGAGGCGCCTTCAGAATTACTTAAAGCCACCCTAGTTGCTTGCACTGTATAGGGGTGTTGTTCGAACCAGCATGGAGTATGCTTCACACATCTAGGGGGGCTCCACTCATATAGTTCTCCTTGAGAAGGTGGAGTCTAGCGCATTTCGTCTCATCAACTCTCCTGCTCGTACTAACTCTCTCCAATCTCTTTCTGCCCGTCGAATTATTGCGTCAGTCTCTCTTTACTATCGCTATTACAACGGACACTGCTCTTATGAACTCTCTCGTCGCATACTTCCTCCATTAAGAACAGCCCGGCGACACGACTTTCTACACAGTCTCATCATTTCTCTGTCCAACTCTCGACCCCAGACTTAACCGCTATGCTTAATCTCATACATAATTATACTCTACTGGTAAAGTCTAGAACACACTCCCTTTATCCGTTTTCCCAACTTCCTTTAACTTGCATACTTTCAAACGCAGTGTATCTGGACATGTTGGCCACCAACTCCGGTGAATTTGGTAGGCCTCCGGCCTTTGCCCACCAGAGGATATATATATATATATATATATATATATATATATATATATATATATATATATATATATATATATATATATATATATATATATATATATATATATTTTTTTTTTTTTTTTTTTTTTTTTTTTTTTTTTTTTTTTTTTTTTTTTTTTTTTTTTTTTTTTTTTTTTTTTTAAAAAAGTTCACATCTCCGGGCATTGCCCTATTCTAAATATATATATATATATATATATATATATATATATATATATATATATATATATATATATATATATATATATATATATATTAGGGATCGAGTGAAGTATCGGTATCGGTATCGGCAAGTATCGGCATATTTACGATACCGGTATCGGCATCGGTATCGCCTTTTCAGTATCGGTATCGTACCGGCAAAAAATTTTAAGAAAAGTATGGTATCGGTAGTAGTATCGGCAAGTATCGGCATATTTTCAGGTATCGGGTATCGGCTTCGGGAATTTTTAGGTATCGGTATCGGTAAAAATTTTGGTATCGCTCCATCCCTATATATATATATATATATATATATATATATATATATATATATATATATATATATATATATATATATATATATATATATATATATATATATATATATATATATATATATATATTCATGTACCTCGGTTACCATCTTAATTTGTTACTAATGGATTAAATTAGGGATTAAGATAAAAATAAACTATTTAAGAAAAGGAACCAAATGGCATGAAGGAAATGAGGTGAAAATAAATGGAAACTCAGTTTTGTGGAGCAACATATCAATGTTCTGGAAACAAAATTAACGAGAAGCGACATGGGAAAATGTTATGTAATATTAATAAAAAATTACACAACTAAATTAAGTAATGAAATAAATGAACAATTAAATATAACAAGATGATCTATTCTATACAAAGAGTTAACTGTCCTAATATGACCAAAATCGGATCAGCAGTTACAGAGATATAGAATATAAGCCAAAAAAATTAAATTAATGATTAATTAGTAATTAATTAATTGAAAATTTGGAAAATCAAGAGAGCAATGTTTCGTGGTATTCAAAACTCTACAGTTAATGAAAGTTAACATTCAAAAAATTGTAAACAAAGGAAACATAGGAAAATAGAGACAGTTAGAAGCCACAAGGGCCTATCGAGACTGTCCCAGTCCAAACAAATAATAACAATAACAATACTAATACATGCACAAAAGACTAGGTCTATCCCTTCCCTAGTTATCAGTTCATTCATGCAAAGATAAAAATAAAACTAAGCCCAATTATATATGCAATATTCAATGTACCATCACCCACTACAAAAAAAAATGCCATTAGGCTTAGTCATAGGTTGATCTGTTGATCTAAAAATTCATATATACCAACCAATTTGGCTTAGTCAAGTTATATTATATAATACCTAAACC
>SEYY01004979.1:77500-83793 GCA_009176605.1 Armadillidium nasatum | reverse complement strand
AAATTTTTATCCGAATTCAAATACCTTTAAATTATTATTATTATTATATTATTTTATTTATATTTTATAATTATTTATTATTAATTATTATTAATTATTATTATTATTATTATTATTATTATTATTATATTATTATATTATTATTATTAATATATATATTATTATTTATTTTTATATTTTTATTTATTTAATTATTATTACTATTATTATTATATTATTATTATTATTATTATTATTAGTAGTAGTAGTAGTAGTAGTAGTAGTAGTAGTCAGATGCATCAATAAATAGAATCGTAAATTTGTTGGGAAAACCGCTCGAAGGATATGTCAAATGTGTTTGTGTGCGAACGTGTGTTTAATGAGTTTGTTTTGTGATATTTCTTAAATATTTATATATATATATATATATATATATATATATATATATATATATATAATATATATATATATATATATATATATATATATATATAATATATATATATATATATATATAGTAGATAAGAGTTAATTTATTTCCACCCACACTCTAAATTAAAGAACTCTCTGATATCCCCATTTACGTAAAGTTCCTTATCATGATATTCTGCTTTTGAGAATATGTAAATTTACTCATACAGCAAATGAAGAAAGAAGCAGGCATAATAGTTAAAATCTAGTGTCAGAGTGTTATTGAGAGAGAGCAAAAATGATGTCGTTAGAAGAAATTACGAGAGGAAGTCAAAAATTGTTCACGCTTTCGGCATGACTTTCGTCAGGTTGGCCTCACTTCTTTAAGCACTTGCACACTGAAAAGTGGTACTCCTGATATAACGTAACTTAGATATGATTCTAATCGTTCCTGCGTTCACCTTGGTGTTACAGTGCAAACATTTGTGTTCCAAGGACGAGCAGAGATCAGTGATTCGATTTCTGTGACTTGAGGATGTGTCAGGGACTGAATTTCATCACAGACTCTCAATGAAATACAGTGGCAGTGTTTTACGGCGGAGGAGTGTGAATGAGTTGATGGAAAGCAAATGGTCTGTTTGCTAAAAGCATTTGTCGAGCTTATTCACTTTTTTTTTTTTTTTTTTTTTTGTCATTGGTTGCGGTTGATTGGCGTCCTGCTTCCTCATCATGCATGACAATTGTACAGTCATACTTGATCTAGATTCATCAATACAAACTTCTATCCGGTAAAACGCTTCCCCCATATTTCAATGAGAGTCTGCAATGAATTTCAGACCACAGAATTGTAGCATTTTGCCACTTGTCCCAACCATTCGTCAGGACAATTTTTGCAGTGTTATAATTTCACCATTTTCCCTACTATCAGTTACTCTAACCACAATATTGTAGCTCTTAAGTATATAACACTTCCCTCCAGGAGCTCCGACCTTCTCTAAAGGTACTTTCTGGCACTTCAAACGGGCAAATTGGGAGGCATTGCATCGTTTCTTTGCCAACTATTCTTGGATTGAATCCTTCTTTGCCATCTCTTCCACTATCATTCTCTCTAATTTTCCTTCTGCTCGAAATCGTTGAAGGTTGCAGGAATTTTTTTCTTCTGAGCAGTTACTTCACTTATATGAGGTTCGTATTCCCGCTTGCATGGAGTATTGTTTTTATATTTGAGAAGGCTCCAGTTCTACCTTTCTTTTGAATAGAGATGAATCTAAAGCTAAAAGATAAATAAACTGTCACCTAATTTCAAACTCCCTTTACTCTCTTTCTCTGAAACGTGACGTTAGTGCACTCTCTCTTTTTTATAGATACTACTACGGCAGGTGCTCAAGGGAGTTGCTCACTTACATTCCATCGATATTGCGTAGCCCTCGCATCATAAGGGGTACCTTGCTGAAACATGAACTTTGTGTTAGTATTGCAAACTCTAAGACTTGCACGTTGTGGTACCTCCTTTTTTCCAGCCACCTCTGTTAAGTGGAACTCCCTACCTTCTGTTTTTCTTGCCGTATTTAATGTGCCTCTCTTTAAATCTTCTGTCTGTGTTCACTTATGGAATCTACGTTAAGCTGAGGATTGGGTTGGGTTTCTTTTAATCTATAAGTATGCCCTACTCCTCGAAAAGGCCTCGTCCCGTGAGTATATATATATATATATATATATATATATATATATATATATATATATATATATATATATATATATATATATATATATATATATATATATATATATAATAGGGTGCAAAAATTTTGGGAGAATTCAAGGTCAACTTTGACTCTGCCTGATATAAGGTACGAAAATATAAATAATTATTATTGTAATATACTTACAGTAATGTAAACAAATAGTGTATAAACCTTTTTACTTATCTGAAAAGAAACAAGCAACATGATTGCAAGACATCAATTCTTCCAGAAACACGCACATAAATACGTACAGAAAAATGTGCACATATACTCGTGACCCGAGTGCGAATGTATTAAAAAAATTGTACACGCAAAAATTTAAATTGTACTTTAAAAGTACTTGTGAAACAAATGAAAGAATGAACAAATCACTAATAACAGTAACCAGAAGTAGGAAATTAATATTATAAGAAGGTATTGTAGATTTAAACAAAGGGAATTTTGACGATCTTTTAAAAGATGATTAAATCAATTCACGAGTTAAGACTGAAGCAAAAATCGCTAGGCGAATTTTATGGTTGAGAAGAAATTTGTTAATCGGCAATTTTATAATGCCAGATAGCTTTTAAAATCAAATAATTAATTAAGATTTTCTCAATTAGTAATTATAAGAAGAAGAAATCATAACAAAGGGTGAACTAAATGGTAGGTAGAAAATTAGTTAAAAAATTAGAAACGTCTTTTTTGATGTCACAAAATATCACCGCTTACTGAGAAATGAAATGCAAATCTTGGCAATACGAAAGAGGCTGGAATAAAAATCATGTTACAAACTTGATTTCAAAGTGTTTCAGTTGGGAAATATACGATTATTAATAATTAACAACCAATTAAATTAGCGAAGGGCTAAGTATAACAAGTTGTTCTATTTTATACAGAGATTCAACTGCATAAGTTTCGTAACATTAGGAAGCCTATTTAATTAATTAGGGGAGGGTCCAATGTTGAAAATTTTTTAATTTTTAACCGATTACCCTAAAGTTTGCAGAATCTATGCATCTCTACGAGCCGAAAAAAACACGAATACGGACGTTTTTCTGCATTTATAACGGTTTAAAAGTGTTTTTATGAAAATTTTCTCCTTTTTAATTAAAATAATGGTGGGAACAAACCACTGGTCGAAATGATCTGAAAAGTAAACAGAATATTCACAAATTGTATTAGCTTTTTAATACCTGCTTTTTTGGAAAAAAAACAGTTATATGCCCTTTTCTGATCAACTGTCGAAAAAATGTTTTTGAAATTTTTTAAAATTTACCCTTCCTAACAAAAAAAACAAAAAAAAAAAAAAAAAACGTATGACTTTCATTTTTTCAGGATTCATAAAAGAGGTTTAAAGCTGCAAATTATTCTCAATGCTTTATTCAATGTTATTTTTTTCGAGATATAACCTCTCAATTTTCGCCAATTTCCAAAGAAATTTCAAAATTTCCAAAATTTGAGAGGCTATTTCTCGAAAAGAACAAACAGCATTAATGATGCATTGAGAGAAAATTGTAGCTCTGTACCTCCTCTAAACGCCTACCAAAAAAAAAAAAAAATAAATAAATAAATAAATAAAAAAAATAAATAAATAAATTCTTAAGTGTATTTTTAAAAAAAAAAAAAATTTGTCTTGAAGGGTAAATTTTCCCAATTTAAAAAGAAAAAACTTTATTTCTAAAGCATATATCAAAAATCGCCACGTAGCGTTTTTTCAATTATGGCAGAAAACATACAATAAAATTTTCACGTCATTTCGACCAGTAATTTGGGCCCGCTATTATTATTATTATTATTTTTTTTTTGTGGGGGGTAATCTGCCAAAAAAAAAAACAACTTACAAACTGTTATAGATACAGAAAAATGTCAGTATTCGACTTTATTTCAATGCGTTGAAATGCCTATACTCTGCAGATTTCAAAAATTGCTCAAAAATTAAAAAACCTTTTTTTTGAAATTGGACCCTCCCCTTATGAAGAAATTGAAATAATTAAAGGCAAAGGCATGAACAACGAAATTAATTTTTAATTAATAATTGACGGATCGTGTTTAAATCATCGACTTTGAATATTCCCAAAGGTTCATGAATCTGTTAAAACATGAATTAGGACGATTGGAAAACTCTAAAGTTGAGAAATTTGACCTCAAAGACAGATATGTAGATTTGAGTAGCCCAACTAAGGTTATAATATATATATATATATATATATATATATATATATATATATATATATATATATATATATATATATATATATATATATATATATATATATATATATATATATATATATATATATATAACCTTAGTTGGCCTACTCAAATCTACATATCTGTCTTTGAGGTCAAATTTCTCAACTTTAGAGTTTTCCAATCGTCCTAATTCATGTTTTAACAGATTCATGAATCTTTGGGAATATTCAAAGTCGATGTTTTAAACACGGTCCGTCAATTATTAATTAATAATTAATTTCTTCGGTCAAGAAGGCAGGGAAATTAAAATGCATAAGAAATATATGCGTTCTTATATTCATTTTTTTTTAATTGGCCAATTTCTCTAACCCACTCCAAGAAATCTGAATAAATCAAATAATATCGTAATTGTAAAGTATTGGATGTCTGAGACCAATTTGCAATGGTATATGATCACATCATTTTAATATTAAAAACAGTTTTTAATACTACACATTAACGAACATTTATTTGTGATTTTAAAAAATATCTTATTTATTAATACGAATAATGCAAGAATATATTTTTTTATGAAACGGTTCAATATTTATATTCCTTTGATTCTTTTATTTTATATTCTTTTTCTAAATATCTCCTCTATCCCAACATTTAGAGTATTAATTTGAAACCTTACTTTTATTGATTTTTAGTGTAAATAAATAATAATAATTAAAATTTATTAAAAATTTGAGGTTTATTATATTTCATAAGGTTTATTTAAACTACATTCTTCAAAAAAAAAAACAAAAAAAAAAAAATAAGATGTGTGGAAGTAGTTATTTTGTATAATTCTACTGAAAAAAGTTTTCTATTTTTCCTTTATGAAATAAAAGAGAATTTTATTTCTATGTACATGAATTATTGAAAGTTATATTCATCGGAAAGATATTTCTATTAACTGACCCTGTAGGACTACATACATCAGTTTTACCTTTTTATCCTTTTATCTTCCTTTTTTTTAAACTGTTTTTTTCCAGAAATCGTTAGATTCTTCTAAAAAAATTTAACTGCTTCAAAATGGTTCCAAATATCGAGCTGATTCTCTAGTTCGATATTTCGAGCTAATTCATTGGTTCGATATTTCGAGCTGATTCACTGGTTCGATATTTCGAGCTAATTCATTGGTTCGATATTTCGAGCTGATTCACTGGTTCGATATTTCAAGCTGATTCATTGGTTCGATATTCCGAGCTGATTCACTGGTTCGATATTTCAAGCTAATTCATTGGTTCGATATTCCGAGCTGATTCACTGGTTCGATATTTCAAGCTAATTCATTGGTTCGATATTCCGAGCTGATTCACTGGTTCGATATTTCAAACTGATTGACCACAATTTTATCATTTCCTTGTTATAATTAATCAAATTTACCTATTTTAAAGTAGATATTGCTAATTTCAATATCTATTTTTAATTTAGTTTACCTTGATGATTCAAAGAATTTTTTTTTTTTTTTCATTTTTCACTGGCGTAATTCATTTGGTGAATGTAACTTTATCTCTATTCATTGCTATGTTTAGAGAATGAAAAGGTTTTTAAAAATCCTGTTTAATTAACTAATATTTATTTAATTAATCAATTATCTAATTTAGAAAACAAAATTGCAAAAAAATTTCAAAATTCAATCAAAAATTAATATTTTGGAAAGGGTTGGTGACATTTATATATATATATATATATATATATATATATATATATATATATATATATATATATATATATATATATATATATATATATATATATATATATATATATATATATGAATCAAATTAAATTTTTTTAAAAAATAATTTTTTTTTATTTTTTTTTTTTAACAGGCTGATTTTTTCTAAGTAATAATTAAAAATTAAATATAGTAAATACGCAGTAGTAATTAGTTAATTATCTTAAATTATTTAAATCATAATTTTTAAAAAAGTATATGCTATTTTAAATTTTATA
>SEYY01004979.1:30000-70000 GCA_009176605.1 Armadillidium nasatum | reverse complement strand
AATAAACCGTTGAACCAGACTTCTCTAACTGGTATCCAAGCAAGATTAAGAACTTGACATTTGAGAACCAAGACTCTTGAAAAAGATCGAGAGTGTCGCCGAGAGGGAAAAAATTGAGAAACTTTCCTAAAATGTTATATTTCTTAGATGAAAGCCTGACCTGAAACCACGATTTGCAATGAAACAAACGGAAGGAAAGGAGATCCCGTCTACTTTCTCGAGGAACGCCACTAACGACTAAGGACTGAAAGTTCAGGGATTGCAATAGGCATATTAGGGAAGGTACCACCACTTTTGTTTGTGAACACTAATTCTGTGTAATTTTTGCCTAAAGGTTGTGTGTGGGACAGGACGGTACATATATGGAGTCTGAAATTGGTTGAAGAAAGATTTTTTCGGATGGGGGAGGGGGGGGGGTTTAATGTAGACCTAGGACAGTGTCTCGAGAGACTTTTTTGACAGCTGAACGTGCGCATCTTTTGTGATTAAGATTTACGTTTGAAGTTTTGCTTTTGATATGGAATTGTGTGTAATTTTTTGTAATGCTACAAAGATCGTTTAAGTTTTTTGTTAATTAAATCTTTGAATCAAGTTTAATAAATTAATATTTGACTTTTATTTTTCATAATGCTTTGCGTTATCATAGCCAGGTCATGTCGTGTGCTACTGAAGGGAGCTCATCTCTTTTAAAGGAAATATGAACCTGTGTAAAAAATTAAGCAATTTACTGTGCCTCTAATGATGAGCTAAATGTGTAATAATTTTGTAGCGTAATATAGCTCTATTTGATTCGTTATCTAACGTATGCATAAAGAGTTACCTTTCAGTTGTCTACTACAACTTTTCTGGCACCTGTCGGTTCAAAGTGGAGTGTGACGATAGTTACAATGACAGGTAATATCCTGATCCCAGCGTGGTTCGATTCGCAAGTAGATTTCTTGGGTTAAGATAGAAATGTCTTGGTGACTACAAATTTTTTGTATCCCAAGGTATTCCCTCTCCGAAACCTTGAAAGAGAAGAGAATACTTGGGATTAACAGACTAAATTGATTGCTCACTCTTATCCTTATTTCCTATTTGGGTGCAAATAGGTTTCACCCTAGGTGCTAGCGCTCTTATATGTATGAATGTATGTATGTGAAAGTTGGAGTAAGAGAATGCAATTCGCCCTCTCACGTCTCCTGTGACGACATAGGAAACTGCATTGCGCTTATCATTTTAAGTAAAAGGCAACCACCTCCAGATATCTACAGATTTTAAATTACTAACCGTTTAACTCACTGATAGCAGAGTGATTACATCTTCTCATGACTCACCATTTAGACTAAATTTTCACAGTTTATTTTTTACCCTTTATCAACAATTTTTCTTAAGGGGTTCATATCAAAAATCCACACAAAATCTTTGAAATATAGTCTTTGTTCAGTGTTCCCGAAAATTTGGGATGGATCATTCAAGTAACAAGAACCTGATGTCGACAAAAACAGAAGGTCGTGGAAATTCCAAAACTTCTCCACAACCCCTCCTTCTTTTTGTTATAACATTATTGCTGCTTGACCGATGTGGAGCAAATATATTTATAGACTGCATGAAATTCTTCCCTTCAAACTCATTTTCAGGCAGGTTTTAATATATATCTCTAGAAAAAGTTGCGACTCAGAAGATTATTGAAAATTTTTAAAAACTTAAATTTTTGATAATTTTTTTGTCGAATCATTTTTGCCTATTACGTTTTTTCTAGGGATACATATCAATAATCCCTACAATAAATTTTTAGACATAATTTTCCTGCAATGCTCCTGAAAGATTGAACTAGATTAGTAAAGTGATTTGACACTAGCATCTAAATGAATGAGTGCCAGTACCACTTCGAAACTATTAGAACTACAGGAATTATACAAGGCTGCAAAAATGCATAACTCGCCTAATTATGAAGTAACCCATAATGGTAAATTTTCTTTAAATTGTATATAAGTGCAACTATTTTACTAAGTTAACATAATAAATGCTTTCAAATAGTTAATAATATTAAAAAATCCAAACGTAACAGAAAACACATGAAGTAACTGTTTTCTTGCCTAATGTGAAATATTTGTATTTAACAATTTGTTTCATTATTTAAATTATGTTTTTGTTATTATTTGCTCAAATTGCATGTAAAAGTACAAATTTGATATAATGGTGATATAATATAGGCACCTTTGTATTATATGGATTAATTATGAAATAGTATCCTGAATTATCATATTGATCTAGTAACGAAAATTGTTTGGTTAATGTTTCTTTATTTTTAATTAGTTTTAGCCATCAGACTTCTTTGGCTCAAACGGTAGAGTGATTGACTCACGTGCTTGAGGCCGCCTGTTCGATCCCTCTAGGGATCTTAAGTATATATTACCTAGTAAAGTTACTCTTCTCGAATAGGGCAATGCCCGTGAGATGTGAACTTTTATTTAAAAAAAAACTAAAGTTAATAAAGCTTACTTATATGTTTACAGGAGTATTAACTGTATTTTTATAATGATCTTAGAATCATCTTAATATTAACACGGTATGACTGTTATCTAGGTAAATGTTTCTTAATAGTTAAGTTTTTAAGGTTCTGAAAAGCATTAGTTCTACTTATTCTGAGATGGGTTGTTGTGTGGTTGATAGTAAATAAGTAAAATAAATACTCTTCAAGAGGTTAAAATATTGATTTTTTTTTTTTGAGGTTGTTAGGTGTCAAGCACCACAGAAAGATATTTTTCTATAATCATAAATATACATCTATGACATGTATGCAATTATATATCATTGAGTTGATTGTTTGAATCTTTGTGTGTCTATACATGCGTATACATGCGTTAATAGGGTTGTAATTAATATGAAAATCTCTATGGAATTATAAAATGTGCTCATTTGATAAGGTAAATGTATGATAATCACATACTGGTTTAGGATATAAATATGTAGATATTTTAGATCGTTTCAAGAAGGAATGTATATGTTTGAATATGTTTTCGTTATTTGTTTATGTTCGTTAAATATACTTTATGTTAGAAGGTATGTAATTGAGTATATTACGTCATAGGTTTGAAGAAAAATATTATTAATTTTTATGAGAAAGTATTAATAAAGTGTCGAATTCATGTATATTTCAATAGCGTGTATGCTTATGTAGCTGTGGATTTGTATGTATGAACCTATGTATGTGCAAAATATGACTATTAAACTCCTAAATGATGAATTCAATAAGTATTTTACATGTACTATTAATATATTAAAAAGTACATAATAACAAAAAATTTATTTATAAAATATAAAGTAAAATAACTGATATTAAATAAATAAGTAAAGTAAATGCTAAAGTTATGTGTAATGATAACTATATTACGTAAAATTTAAAAAAATAAATATATAAATATGCACTCACAAAAAAATGTTTTTTAAAAATAAGTTTTTTAAAGATTTAAAATAACAAAATAAAAACTTAAAAAATTAAAATATTTTTCAACAATGTTTATAAAATAAAGATCTCAAAATGAAATTTTTATAAACAATGCTAGTTACTTTATATATAAAAAAAACAAATGTTTAAATAGACTAAATGGGTGAAGCAAATGTTTGTATGAGCTGGTAATATTTAATATTGGCGTCACTTTAAAGTTTTTAATGTGTATAGTATTATTACTGCTAATGAAGCATATATGTTAAGTAGATTTGTGAAATTTGAGGATTACGATGTTTGATATGGACAGAAACTTAAGGAAGAATGATTGACTGATGATACATTGCTAACTTAAGCATACGATGCAATGTTAAGGTTTTATTGGTTGATTCCCTTGAATTGCATGAGTACTGTGAAACCTTACAAAGATGTTTCTAGAAACAACCATGGTCTTAATATCTTTTGTATACCCTATGGATACCAGAAATTCTTATAATGATAGGAAAATGTTGTCGTGGAAAACAAATTAGAATATTTCAGCCTGTTTTGTGTATATGTTCGACTGAGAAACATTTGGACTGTGATTGGTTATGAGTCAGTTATGGCAGATAATTGAAGAGAGAGAGAGAGAGAGAGAGAGAGAGAGAGAGAGAGAGAGAGAGAGAGAGAGAGAGAGAGAGAGAAGAGAGAGAGAGAGAGAGAGAGAGAGAGAGAGAGAGAGAGAGAGAGAGAGAGAGAGAGAGAGCTGGAGACTGGGTAAAAGAGCTTGAGACCAATATTTTCTGAACTTGGTGAGCACTGGTTCTACTTCCATTGTATTATTGAGTCGCATATATAGATTTGACTTAGAAAATAAGTTGAATGGGCCTTAACGTAAAATAAAAGATGGAATTTGATCCCTTCTGGAGATAAGTTGTCTCTGAATAGGGTTGGGATGAAATGAACTTGAAGTATATGAATACGAAAATTAATAATAATTACATTAACACTGTGTGAAGAGATGAGGTGCTAGGGATATGAAGTCTTGAACAATAAAGTACATGTTTCCATTCATCAATGTCAGGAGATCAGGAGAAAAGAAAAAAAGGTACGAAAATGTTTACCCTCGAAAATAAAAGGGGATTTAATAAATGGAATACATATACAAATGACGGGGCTGAGTTAAGAGGAGATATAATAAGGATAATTGTCTTGAGCAATAAGAGTATGTTATATATGTAAATGACGTTATAACAGTTATACCAGTTTGGGAAATAAAGACATTTATGTCTTGTTTGCCTAAAACTCGGATGGTTTCTGTGAAATATTTTGGTAAGTATAGCAAAGTGTCATAATAGTGCTTAGTGAAAATATATATATTTATAGTGTATATATTCGTTTATTATTGCAAATATTAACAAGACTTTATGTTTATTTGCGAGTTAAATATGAAATTGCGTACATTACTTATTTAGGTATGTTAGAATATACAGTTTTATATAAATGAAATGTCTTTTGTAATAGCAATTTATAAATTTTAAGTAATATGTAGCGAAATATTTTTAATATATTTAAGTAAAAACTGTTTGTGTGCTAAATATTTCTGTATTTATTATTTTAAAAATTGAAAGAAACCAATAATTTATTTAGTTATTCATCTTTATAAACTTATTTTACTTATATTTTGAAACAAAATGAAAAAGGTGTTGATAATGTTTTTATGCTTATGTGTATTATTATTTAGCTGAGTATTATGATTACAAGTTTATACTTAGGTGTATTCACCGGGTAGCTAAGATGCCTTACTCTGTTTTATAATATACTAACTCTACCAATGTAACTATTTCTGCTACTACTACTTCTGCTACAACCTGTCATCCCATTAATAATAACAAAAGAGATATGTTGCAAATACAGCATTAAAATAATATGCGAATAGTAAAAAAACAAAAAGTTACTATAACAACCAAATAACAATTGTTAGGGAATTAATAGTAATAATAATAATAATAATAATAATAATAATAATAATAATAATAATAATAATAATAATAATAATAATAAAAATAATAATAATAATAAAAATAATATATAAAGTACGTGGTAAACTTTAAAAGAGACCGAATGATCGTAATGTAAATACAAGCTTCTATTCTCAAGAAAATTTTAGTAATAGATTTATGGTTATGGTAATTTAGCGATATGAAAAGACAGAATAGCATTAAGCGAGAATGGAGATATTAAAGAATATGTATCTACAGTGTATGTATGTATGTATGTATGTATGTATGTAGTATTGTGAATAATACTGAATGAAAACTGAGTAGAAAAGCTTACAGAATACTAAGACTAAGAGGATGAGTGGGAGGAAGATTAAGTGAACGTGTAGGTGTGTTCGTTTGTTTATATTTGAGAGATAATATATCGTTGTCATGGATATCAATATTTAAGTTTGAAAAATGCAACTACTGCATGTGACGTCTCTCCTACCCTACCACTGCTACTACTACATTATGATAATAAAAGTGTGTGTGTGTGTGCGCGTTTTAGAATAAAAATGATTACAAGAAATCGAGACTCGATGCTATTTTAACTACATTGATTTTTAAAGTAAAAACAACTAATACGATTAGAATGGGTAGGATAAATAATAACGCTACTGCTTCAATGAATAACACCGTGAAAATAGCAAAGTTAATTGTCAAGAGTACGTAGGGTATAAAAGATACTAAAATAATAAAATAATAAAATAATAATAATAATAATAATAATAATAATAATAATAATAATAATAATAATAATAATAATAATAATAATAATAATAATTATAGTAGTAGTAGTAGTAGTAGTAGTAGCAGTAAATGTGATGAGCAAAAGAGTGATATTTAAAATAAAAAAAAAAAAATAAAAAAAAAAAAAATTATATATATATATATATATATATATATATATATATATATATATATATATATATATATATATAATATATATATATATATATATATATATATATATATGTATATGAGTGTGTGTGTGTGTGGGAAAGACAAAGTGAACAGATGTAAGTTTTTTTTGTGCTTGCATGGGTGTGTATACTAAGATGACCATATTTTTCTGATAAAAAATCGGGACGCTTCTGAACATTGCCCCCCCCCCCCTCTCAAAATACCCTGCCCGTAAGGGTTTTAAGTAACGTATAAAGGAGGGTGATTTTTAAAATAAAGAGGAAATACGAATGTTGTTTTCAAAACCTAGTCATATGGTGTATTTGTTAGGACATTCTACGAAAAAAATAAAAAAAAATAAAATAAAAAAAAATAAAAAAATTACATTTTTGCTTTCTTACACTTCCACATGCCGCACCCTCTGGCTGGCTGGACAAATAATTTTACCAAATCTAAAAATCAGAACAAATGTCTGTCCCGAATGACCCTCTAAAAAAATTGGGACACTGCTTAAATAATCGGAACTGTCCCGAAAAATTAGGGACGGAGGGTTGGTTACCTTAGTGTATACAAGTGTTCGTCTGTCTGTTTAATTTTGGGGAGATTGATCCCCTGATCCCGCCATTAAGCTTATGTCTCCCTACGTAAGAAAGAGGAGGGATCATGATATGACTCTTCCAAAAAATATTGATATGTTACTAAAATGAAACAAAACTATAAGGATTTTAAAACGGTTGACTGAAAATATTCATCTCTTACTGCAGCTATGAAGTCACTATCGCTGAGCCTAACAGCAAACGATATAGATGCTAATATATATATATATATATATATATATATATATATATATATATATATATATATATATATATATATATATATATATATATATATATATATATATATATATATATATATATATATGTGTGTGTGTGTGTGCGTGTGTGTGCTTATATGTGCTTGTTTGTGTGTGCATACTTAATTTTTTTCCTTTTTAAACTGACTTTACGAGTCACTATAAAAAACTTAATTAAGAGTCTCCAAAGTTTTACGAAGAACGAACCTCTAAAGTATAATTACAAAGGAATGATTGATTAATGATCCTTACACCTTCTAACATAATGATCAACGATAAAACTTTTAATAAGATTCTGACAACTTTTAACGAAAGTTAATTAAACGAGAAGTTGCTAATATAATGGAATAAAAATAATACTTACTCATCTAAATGATTGACTGCAGCATGAGTTCTTACTGCTATCCTTGAAGTTTCTTTTCGGCAGAATGTCGTAATCAAGTTCTCTTTGTAAAGCAAGTAAAAAGTGTATCCCATAAAAATGGCGTTCACTACGTGTAATGAAATCTCGAAGATGGTATAATAAACAAATTCTGATTTGCCGTCTGTTGATTAGAAAATCTTGGATGTTAATAATTCAATAATTGTGATGTAATTAACAATCTGATAACTTTAATTAATTAACTATTTATTTAACTATTCTTTTCATATATATATATATATATATATATATATATATATATATATATATATATATATATATATATATATATATATATATATATATATATATATATATATATATATATATATATATATATATATATATATATATATATATATATATATATATATATATCAGAGGTGGGCTCGCAAATTTTAAAATTTAGAGCGCAAACTCAAAAGCGCAAATTTTAAAAACTTTGTTCGCAAATGCAAAAGCGGGCATTTTTCAAAAATTTAGTCCGCAAATGCAAAAGCGCACATGTCCGCAAATAAAAAAAAAAAAAATTTATAAGCGCAAATTTTGGAGCAAAAAAAAAAAACGTAAAGATGAATTATTTTTAAATTTTATTTGATAAATGCAAATATATAAAAAAAATGAGAAAGAATTTATTATTATTTATTCAGCCATCTATGATCTCTTCCTCCTCGTAGCTCTCCTCTTGCATTCTGAAAAGGGTCATATTCCCTTTCATGAAAATAAATTTTTCAAAATTGCTGGATGCAATGGCTGCCCTCTTTGGTCTTAGAATGTCAGAGCCTTGACTAAACAACCTTCTCCACGGCCGCTGAGCTGGGTAATGGGGTATTATACTTCATAAACAAGTCCACCCAGACCTCTTGGTATTCACATGGAAAAAGGTTCCTAGTGAGAGGGGTATTGTGGTGAACATCTACTGCATCCCAGCTATCCAAGGTTTGCCGCAACTTCTCCTCCAGAGGTGTCTGCTGGATATATGGGGCCTACAGTTTCTGAAAAATTTAGAAATGGTATCAAGAACTCAAATCTATTTAAGTTTCATTTGAACATTATGTCAGTATATATATGTATATATATATATATATATATATATATATATATATATATATATATATATATATATATATATATATATATATATATATATATATATATATATATATATATATATATATATATATATATATTTATATATATCATTATCATCATCATCATATCATCATCATCATCATCACCGTCCAAACCGGTAGGTTGGCACCTGTCGGGTGCTACTCCAAAATCTTCTCCACGCATTTCTGTCCTCAAACATTCGGTTGTCTTCCACCTCTTCCAGTGTCTTGTTCCTTCGTTGTATGGCTTCTTCTATCGCCTCCATCCATCTCTTCCTTGGTCTTCCCGCCGGTCTCCTTCCTTCTGGTCTCCATTCCAGCATTTCTCTCAGTCTCTCTCCCTCCCCCATTCTCTTCACGTGACCAAACCATCTCAGTTGGTTTCTTTCTATGCATTAAAAAATTTATTCCACCCCAAGTTCCTCTCTCACCAGTTCACTCCTCATTCTATCTCTCAGTGATATATATATATATATATATATATATATATATATATATATATATATATATATATATATATATATATATATATATATATATATATATATATATATATATATATATATATATATATATATATATATATTGGACAAGAGATGCTTAAAGTTTGTTCTAAATTATAAAAATAGCTCACCTTAAATGGGTCCATTTCAAATTCATTCCCATCACCTTCAGTGCCTTGATGTGGAGGAGTAAAATTCGATGCAATATTACACTTTATTTCCTCAAATATCCTCTTCTTGACAGCTGGATACTTCCCCTCATTTAACCTATGTGCCACTCCGAGTTTGAAGTGAGGGTGCAGAGCTGTTGCCATAAGTAAATCACAATCATCAAAAATGATGCTGAACCTCGGTTCAAATCCCTTTTCTTTCCCTTTGTTTGGCTTTGGCTGCTTTAGTAAGTAGTTGACTAAGCTTTTGGCATAGTTAAGTTTTTTCACCTCTCGTTGCAATTCCACGAGATTGTCCTTGAGGAGGAAGAGGTTAGGCAATAGAACCCCCGCGTACTCATTCTTCTCATCCTGCAACATATCCAGCCTAACAGCAATAGGCGTCATTATTTCGATGTACTCGGAAATTACCTCAATTACCTCCTTGTCAGTTTTATTAAATATTGGAAGACAAGGCTTTTGTTCCATACAAATAAACCAATAAACAAAATATTCAATAAACCATATATATATATATATATATATATATATATATATATATATATATATATATATATATATATATATATATATATATATATATATATATATATATATATATATATATATATTTTATTTTTTTTTTATTTTTTTTTTATTTTCATATTTTTTAAATATCGATATTTTTTTATATATCGGCATTCCTAGTTTAAGTATTAACTTTTAATTAGCAGAAAGAGTAATAAAATTTGGCTGATTAAATAAGAAACTGAAATATAAGCCCAAAATTGTTTTTTATTAAGAAAAATGATGAAGCGCAAATTGGTAAGCGCAAATTTCAAAAAACTTCCGCAAAAGCGCAAAATATTTTTTAAAGCGCAAATTTGCGCTTTTGCGCTCTTAAAAAAGTTGCTAAGCGCAAAATGCAAAAGCGCACATTTTCGAAATTTAGCGCAAAACGCAAAAGCGCAAATTTTTTATTTAAAGCGCAAATTGCGCTTTTGCGCTTTTGCGCTCTCATTTTCGCTTATGCCCACCTCTGATATATATATATATATATATATATATATATATATATATATATATATATATATATATATATATATATATATATATATATATATATATATATATATATATATACTGCTAATGGGAATTCGAACCCTGACCTCTAAGATGGTAAGACATTGAGCTAACCACTACACCACTGATGGTTAGCGCAATGTCTTGCCATCTTGGAGGTCAGGGTTCGAATCCCATTAGCAGTATATACAGTGTAAATTTTATCCCACGGTTTATGTAGTATATTATATATATATATATATATATATATATATATATATATATATATATATATATATATATATATATATATATATATATATATATATATATATATATATATATATATATATATATATATATATATATATATATATATATGTGTGTGTGTGTGTGTGTGTGTGTGTGTCAGTGAACCCATGCGTGTGTGTTTGTGTGTGTGCGTGTATGTGTTTGTGCGAGCATTTTATGCAAGAATTTTATACTTGTATACATTATATGAAAATATTTATTATTCTGTTAAAAAATATCAAATGTGAAAAGAAGACCTTTTAATCTGACGATCTCCTTATTTAGTCAGTTACCTTGAAACCAACATCTCCCATCATCAAAATTTGGCTTGATAATATGTGATTGCATCGAACTTGGAAAACTTGAAATGGGAATCATCTGCATCGTCAAAGTTACTGAAGATATGAATAATGGGAAACCATGACATATTAAACCATATATGAAGAAACGACGGATAGAATGAGATAAATCACCAATTGACTGCAAATTAAAAGTTCCCCTGTAATAAAAAAGAACATATATATATATATATATATATATATATATATATATATATATATATATATATATATATATATATATATATATATATATATATATATATATATATATATATATATATATATATATATATATATGGCGTTTTGGGTACTTCTCATTTCACTCTGGTATCCAATGATTCGCACTCTTTACCGCTAGTTTCTACTTTCTTCTACACGAGTAGAATCTCGTTTTACATAAAAACAATAAATACTATTACGGAAAATCTCATTTTTTTAAATTAAGATAGCATCCACACTAATAGGGTCACAGAAGCCTATTTTTTAAATTACGATATCATCCACACTAATAGGGTCACAGAAGCCTAGTTCGTCATCCACCCCTTCTATAATGACCACTTGAGAGTTAGTGACTTCCGGTAGGGGAATGATGCGATTAGATTTTACAGCCGGTTTACCCTGATGCACTGTCTATTTTTTTCATTTAATTTCTGCAACATTCGCGTTTTCAATCCAATTTCCATTTTGTCTAACTCCACCATCCTCCTTCTAGAACTTACCTCCTATTCTTGACTGAAATCGTTTGTTTGAGCATTCAGATAGCAAACTATTTTCTGTTTACTCTTACATTCTACATCCTCATATTTAAGTCAAATGTCGTTGTTGTGCATATGCGAGCAAAGATATTGTTTGTTCTCATGTCCGTAATTTGAAATCCTTACAACCTTCTACTTGTGGTTTATGTTTCATGTCATTCAACGACTAAATTCATTTTCTTTGTTTATTCATCTCCTAACTCTACTGACTATCCAAAAAATTTTAATTATCTAAACTCTAAAATAGAGCATATTCTCTCTCCTCCTTTCTGTGAACTCATCATATTAGGTGAATTGAATGCTAACCACCTCCAGTGGATTTCTTCTAGAAAGGAAATCAGAGGGAAGGTCACAGAGATAAGGATAAATTTCAAAAAGAAGGAAGTTTGAAAATCAAAGCTTTGTGCTAGACTCCATCGAAAACTTTCGAAATGTCTAGCTGTTGAGCGAAATATTCTTGAAATATGATGATGAGCGCATGTCCCCATCAATAAGGGAAGGTCAAAATAGAAAGAAGGAGACAAATTAGTATACCAAGGCAGGTTACTAGCTCAGAATCACAGGTTTTGAGAGCCGCTGGAGGAAAACCATCAAGACCATACACCTTTTTACGGTTAAGCACAGAGAGAGAAGAAATGACATCTTTAGGAGAAATAACAATATTCGACACAAATAAGTTGGAGGAGGAATATCTTCGGAAGCGTTGAAGTGGAAATAGAGGCAAAAGTTTGAAGAAAAGTTCAGCCTTTGCAGAAAGTGAAATGACTGTTGTGCTATCAGAAGATACTAGAAGAGGTAAAGAGGAAGAAACAAAGTTTGAGTTTTAATTTTTTCTTAATGCCAAAAAGATCTTGAAAATGAGTTTTGGTGTTACGAAGAACAGACTTTGCACTATTACGGGATAAAAGAGAAGTTCAATGAGTTTCTGAAATTTAAAGACTGCGGTAATAGCTGAAGGAAGAATCCCTGCGGTGGATAGCATGAGAACAAGTAGAGTTAAATCAAGGTTTATTAGGTTTAGTAGATGGGAAAGAATATAAAATGTACGCCTCCCTTCTGAGGAGAAATACCTCGGTTATTATCTCTGAACATTTAGAGTGACCTCTCTTACGGAAACAGTTATCTTTCCATGGGAAATCAGAGAGGTACTATTTCAAAACAGACCAGTTAGCGGCACAGAAATGCAAGTAACCTCTCTTCGCCGAAGCCAGGGGCCTTTCTTGTTGAAGGTATGAAGAGATAGAACATGATACAAAGATAAGAAGGTGATATAATCAACCCAGAGGAGGAAAGAGTTTAATAGTATAGCATATGGATAAGATGTTATGTAAATATCAATTATGTTGGGTTCATTACCAAGACGGTCAGGGTTGGGAGTAATACCAATTGCTCAAGGTTGTTCTGGATCGAAACGTCGTAGGTGAGTTTATCAGCTGTTGTCATGAGAACTAGATGAAAACCATTGGTGGTGGTGAACGTTGAAATCACCTAAAATGATGATTTAGGTGAAAGGAGAATAAGAATGTGCTCAATTTGTAGTATAAATAGTCGAAGAATTTTTTATAGTCAGTAGAATTAGGTGATAAATAGAGAGAACAAATAAATGTAGTAGTATAATTGCAAAGAGATTAAATCATAAAGTTTTAAATTCAAAAGAGACCAAATTAGATACACGAAAACAAAACAACGCCGTTGCTCACATATGCACACATAAGCGCAATATCCGCAAATTGAGGATAGAAATAGTAACAGATAGCAGAATAGGGTTTGCTGTCAGCAAACTCAAGTACCTGAGTTTCGGTTAAGAACAAGAGATGGGGTCTTGAAGAAGAAAGCTGGTGTTCGACAAAGGGAAATTTAGACAAAAGACCGCTAATATTGAAGAAATTAATGTTAAAAAGAGACCGTGCACCAGGGCAAGCAGGATATGATTCTTGGTGCGCCATTCCCATCATCGGAGGCCGGCAACTCCTAAATGATAATTGAGTGAAAGGTGGATGAGGAACAATGCTTGGATGCCCCTTCTCCAAGCATCCCGGGGAAACTTTATGTTTCGCTGTTTTACTATTTTTAATTGGTAATGCATAAGTAAGCGATTGTAAATTTGTAGGGAACTTGTGAAGAAGGTGAGTGGGGAGATAGTGAGGGCATAGACACTTCAGTATGAGAGGAAAGGTGCACTATAGACCATCTGGGAAGGTGAAACGAGGAAAAAGACGAACCAGATTGCAACGCAGTGAAACGGAATGGTTTAGCTCATCATATCAATCTGCGGGTTACGTCCAATGAGGCGTATTTACATCGCTTTGAACTGGGCTACGTCCTCTCTCTCTCTCTCTCTCTCTCTCTCTCTCTCTCTCTCTATATATATATATATATATATATATATATATATATATATATATATATATATATATATATATATATATATATATATATATATATATATATATATATATATATATATATATATATATATATATATATATATATCTCGAATGATGAAAATTAAGGCCAACGTACAGATGAACATATTTTATTAGAACGTTTCCAATCACAGAGATTCATCTTCTGCTACAATGAAATTTTTAAAAAAATTTAATGCACAAAAATTAAAATGTTAAAAAAAATTTACAAAAGATCAAAAGAACTAAGTAAAAACGCACCACAGTTCATGAGAACATAATAACGGCAGAACGGATTGGTAATCACAGAAATTAAGTAACAGGAAAAATTAAAAAGGTTGGTTGATTGGTGAGAAAAAAAAAAAACAAAAATATAAAAGCACCCCAATATACATAAAAAACTAAAAGATGAAATAATTAAAATTAGAAATGGACGAATAAAAACATTACAGATAATAAAAGATGAACAAAAATTAAAAAATAGTATTAATAAGAACAATTAATAATAATAATAATAATAATAATAATAATAATAATAATAATAATAATAATAATAATAATAATAATAATAATAATAATAATAATAATAATAATAATAATAATAATAATAATAATAATAATAATAATAATAATAATAAAGTAATGATAATAATGACAATAATAATGACAACAAAAACAAAAACAATAAGACTGGCATCAATAATAATTACAAAAATAAAATCAAAAATAATAAACGGAATATCAATGATAATAAGAAAAACAACCATAATAAAATAACAAATAATAAAAAAAGATTTTAAAAATGGCAAAAACGCTAAAAATAGTAATAAAAATAAAAATTAACATACCAAAAACAAACCTAATAACAACAATAATAAAAATAAGTGATCATGAAAATAAAGGTGAAAATAAAAATACAACTAAACGTAAAAATGAAAGTGAAAATGAAAAATATAAAAATGGAAATGGAAGTGTAAAGGAAAATTAAAGTAAAGATGAAGGTAAGAATGAAGGTGAAAAAAAAAATGAGAATAGAACTTAAAGTAGAAATGCAAGTAAAAATAGAAATGAGGGTGGAAACGAAAGTAAAAAATGATAAAAGTAGAAATGAAAGTGAAAGAGAGGGTGAAAGTAAAAATGAACGTAATAGTAATAATGAAAACAATAAGAATAGCAATAAAATAAAAAATATAAAAGAAATAATAATAATAATAATAATAATAATAATAATAATAATAATAATAATAATAATAATAATAATAATAATAATAATAATAATAATAATAATAGTAAAAATGTCAATGATAATAAATACAGTATAGATAACAAATATTGAGTGAGAGTAAAAAAACAAAAAGCAGTTAAAAATAAAACTACAAATCAAAAAAAAAACAAAAAATCAAAATAACTAACCAGAAACAAAAACAAATCACAGAAAAGGTAAAATAGTCAAAATATATGAAGAATAGTAGACGGGACATGCCATCAAGGGGAGGGGAGAGTTTTCTTTTGTAGAGTGATTTAAGGATTCTCCTATCAAGTTCAGAAGAAGCAGAGCAAAGAACTTGAAAATCACGAACAGAGGCAGGGTGACAAGTGGTAAAGGGATGATCACGTATAGCTGAATGATCAGGAATCGCTAAGGGTCTCCCAGTCTTGTACAATTAACTGTGATTTTCATCTTATTCCAGTTAATTCTTCAACTATAGGCTCTTATTTTAAATTCAAAGAGTCTCTCCCATTATTACACAAGTCCTCTGCCGTATATGTTTTTAAGTGTGCTGGCTGCAATACCAACTACATAGACCAGACTGGCCTACAACTCCAAGTCAGTACTTGTAAACATTTCGGAGTGTTGTACAAGACTGGGAGACCCCTAGAGATTCCTGATCATTCTGATATACTGGGTCATTCCATTACCACTTGTCACCCTGCCTCTGTTCGTGATTTTCAAGTTCTTTGCTCTGCTTCTTCTGAACTTGATTGGAGAATCCTTGAATCACTCTACAAAAGAAAACTCTCCCCTCCCTTTGATGGCATGTCCCGTCTGTTATTCTCCATATATTTTGACTATTTCACCTTTTCTGTGATTTGTTGTTGTTTCTGGTTAGTTATTTTGATTTTTTATTTTCAAGTATTTTTTGTTTTTGTTTTGATTTGTAGTTTTATTTTTAACTGCCTTTTTGTTTTTTTACTCTCACTCAATATTTGTTATCTATACTGTATTTATTATCATTGATATTTTTACTATAATTATTATAATTATTATTATTATTATTATTATTATTATTATTATTATTATTATTATTTTATTATTTTTATTATTATTTCTTTTATAATTTTTATTTTATTGCTTTTCTTATTGTTTTCATTATTACTATTACGTTCATTTTTACTTTCACCCTCTCTTTCACTTTCATTTCCATTTTTATCATTTTTTACTTTCGTTTCCACCCTCATTTCTATTTTTACTTGCATTTCTACTTTCAGTTTTATTCTCATTTTCTTTTTCACCTTCATTCTTACCTTCATCTTTACTTTAATTTTCATTTCCACTTCCATTTTAAAAATTTTCATTTTCACATTCACTTTTACGTTTAATTGTACTATTATTTTCAACTTTATTTCCATTATCAATTTTATTTTTATTATTGCTGTTATTAGACTTGTTTTTGGTATGTTAATTTTTATTTTTTTAGAATTTTTCCCGTTTTTGTCATTTTTATAATCTTTTTTTATTGTTTGTTATTTTATTATGGTTGTTTCACTTATTATCATTGTTATTACGTTAATTATTTTTGGTTTTATTTTTGTAATTATTATTGATGCCAGTCTTATTATTTTTATTTTTGTTGTCATCATCATTATTATTATTATTATTATTATTATTATTATTATTATTATTATTATTATTATTATTATTATTATTATTATAATAGTTATCGTTATTATTAATATTTTTTAATTTTTGTTCATCTTTTATTATCTGTAATGTTTTTTTTCGTCCATTTCTAATTTTAATTATTTTATCTTTTAGTTTTTTATATATATGGGTGTGCTTTTATATTTATTTGTTTTGTTTTTTTCACCAACCAATCAACCTTTTTAATTTTTCCTGTTACTTAATTTCTGTGATTACCAATCCGTTCTGCCGTTAGGATGTTCTCATGAACTGTGGTGCGTTTTTACTTAATACTTTTGTTCTTTTGTAAAATTTTTAATATTTTAATTTTTGCGCATTAATTTTTTGTTTTTAATTTCATTTTAGCTGATGATAAATCCCTGCGATTCGAAACGTTCAAATAAAATATGTCCATCTTTACGTCGGCCTTAATTTTCATCATTAGAATAAGATTTCCTAGAAATAAATATCTCTCTCTCTCTCTCTCTCTCTCTCTCTCTATATATATATATATATATATATATATATATATATATATATATATATATATATATATATATATATATATATATATATATATATATATATATATATATATATATATATATATATATATATATATATATATATATATATATATCCAAATGAATGTGAGACTCTCGTATTAGCGTCGTTATTGCGATTTGGACAGCAGATCTCGTTGTATGTAGAGAGGCAAACTGTTGTCGTGAAAAGTATTAGCATTCCCTATATACAAATACTGAAACAGGTTGATATCTTACGGTCTTGACTTAGATTCAACCAAATGGGTCAAGCGAACAGTCATTAAGATTTTTGAATTCAGAAGCTGTTGTTAGTGAATGTAAAATTTATGGTAGAATAAAGAAATTTTTTACGAGAATGAACTTCTTTCAAGTATTCAAATGATTTAGTGAATTTTATTATGGACCGGGAAGAACATGCTGAAATTTTCTCAAACGTATATGGCCATCAAAATGGATTTGATAGCTTGTTGTTGACAATTTTGTGAGAGAGATTAGAGAAACCTTGTAAGTATGGAAACTGTTAACACCATTCTTCATCAACAATTATGATACAAGAAGCTTTGTATGCAATGTGTTTCCAGACATATCAATGAAGAGGAGGAAACGCGGCTAATGGGATGCAGCCAAGATCATTTGCTTTGTTACCCCTCAGAGGGGAAACTGTTTTTTTTTCGAGATTGTTGCCGCAGATTAAATATGGTACCATCACTTCAAACTGGTCACAAGAAGGATGAATATGGAATGACAGCACCCCACCTCTCCGCCTCAAATAAAATCGTTCCTGAAAAAGTGATGCTCAAGTGTGTCTTAGAATGGAAATCAAGTGCTAATTATCCTCTATGTTTTCAAATAAAATTATTTGTTCACATATTCCTACAAATAAACTATTTCAGTAAATAATACCGTTTCATTTTCATTTGTTTAACACACACAAAACCACACACGCGCACATACACGCACACACACACACACACACACACACACACACATATATATATATATATATATATATATATATATATATATATATATATATATATATATATATATATATATATATATATATATAAAAGTAGTATACTACGCACTTTCGGGGGTGCCAGATTTCGAAAATCTGGCAACCTAAGCCAGAACGGGATTTTGATTTGCAAAGCAAATCACTTTTTTTTGAGTTTCAGTCCTGCTGAATTTGTCTCGATCTTGGGGGTCTGGGGGCCCGTGGGCCCGCGTGGGTCCGTGAACCGACAAAGAAAATGTCAGGAAGGTCCCTGAGAATGCAGGATTGCACGCAAATGCAGAAAAGACCGTTAGGGACAGGTTGCCAGATTTTCGAAATCTGGCACCCCCCGAAAGTGCGTAGTATACTACTATTTATATATATATATATATATATATATATATATATTATATATATATATATATATATATATATATATATATATATATATATATATATATATAAACGGAACTATAAATATTATGTAGTATTTATGAATTTGTAAGACAAATTACCATCCATACCTGATAATCCTAAAAATTTCAAAACAGGTGATGTTCAGCCAAAAATAAAAAGAAAGGAAAAATATTGACTCAAAATTCCTAACATATAAATATATATATATATATATATATATATATATATATATATATATATATATATATATATATATATATATATATATATATATATATATATATATATATTATATATATAATATATATATATATATAATATTAATATATTTGAATTAAATGCATATAATAATATCAGTAATATCACGATAAAAAGGAAAATAAATAAATAAAATAAAGCACTTTCATAAAATAATTCCAGTGATTTTTCAAGTTTGAATGAGATTATAAGACAATGGTAGTTAAGACGAACATCAAGCAAATCGAACACTTTTAGCCACTTCATGAGGGCCTTTCGATAATTTGTATATGTAACTCTTATCACCCACAAGCTGGAACGTACCCGTTCAGTGGCTGAAACGGTAGAGTGATTGACTCACGTGCTTGAGGGGGCCGGTTCGATCCCACTTCGGGATCCTAGGTATATACTACCTAGAAAAGTTCCTCTCCTCGAATAGGGCAATGCCCGTGAGATGGGAACTTAAAAAAAAAAAAAAAAAAAAAAAAAAAAAGATTGCAGGCAATCATCAGAACCAGATTCGTTGTTGCGCATTATTAATGTACATGGTTGGGACGTCGTCTAACAGTTGCACTTCCCTGGTAGCAACGTGAATGTGTTGTACTTTCACAAAATAAACTTTTTTCTTCTCTCCATATAAGGTACTTTCTTTCTTCTTTTCGTGTCAACGATTTCCAAATCTTGGGTAATGGACTGACATCCATTACATATGCCTAGCACCAATCTTAAGATGCTTGGGCTCTTTCTTACAACTTCTTGATTTAATTCTGATGTTTTAATTTCAATGGGAAGTCTCTCCAGATGGTTAATAACACTGGTTTTAATTGGTCCCAATGTGCCTACTACTATCGGTATCACTATCATTAATTTCCTATAGATTTTCATTTCACATTGGTCTGATCTCGTGTTTCAACTTGATATTCTATTTCTTTTTTCCTTTCGAATAGTGGTACCTTTCCATCATAAGGGACACCAACTTCAATCACATAACACTTATTATTGCCAATTTTTTGCGCATCCTTTTTGCTCATCATTCAAGATGTCATTATTTGTGATGTGATTTTGCAGTCTTGAAATTTTAATGCCGATCAATATTTTATACACTAGGAGGAGGCACGTGATGGGTCTGTAGTTGCTGGGATCTTCTGTTTTCTCTGATTTTGGAAGCAGCGTTGTTTCTCCAGTTGTAAACCACACTGCCATCTCCTCATTTTCTTCTATTATTCGATTATAGCATTCTGTTATAGGGTCCATAAGAATGGTTATCATTTTTTCCATATATTTTGTACTTTCTTATTATCTGGTGTTTTCCAGTAGTTTGTCTTTTTAATGATATTTCTCACTTCGGATCTTTCTGTTTTTGAATGTTTCATTTCAATAATATCAATTTTTATTGGCTGATTTTTTTTTAATTCTTGGATTCATTCTGCTTGTTCATTATGTTGTATATTATTTTCGTAGATGTTTCTCCAGAACCTTTCACTCTCTTCTTTTATGTGGGATTTTACGCACTACTTCCTGTTTTTGACGCAATTTCTTGAAAAATTTACCCGGTCTTCCGGTAACATTCTATTCTCTTTTTCTCTTTCTCCACCTTTTTGTATCTTTTTAGTTTCATAGATTTTTCAGCGAGTAATAATTTTCTTCTAACCATTGCGTGAGATAATCTCTCACCATTTCTTATTCTTTCTTGATTAAGCATGTTTTCGACTTTGCCTTTCTACTATTCGTTTTCGAACTTCTATTCTTTTAAACATTATTAGTAATCCAGTATCACTTCTTAGGTTGTCTATTTGTTTCTGTAATCTAAATTTCCATGGTAGTATTTTGTTTCTCTTAGTTTTTATTGGTCTTTCCTGTTCTTGAATCGTTTTTATCCCCATTGCGTTAGCCTCTGCACTACTTGCTGCACATTATAATCTGCTTACTTCCGAGATGTTGCAATTAGGGGTATCAATCTTAGTAACACCCTGTTTGCTATACCAATATATTTATTCAATTTCATCCAATTTATTTTATTCACCTTCTTTCTATGATACATTCCCAATATCATGTCATCGTCCCTATATTTTGCTATCAGATTCAAAAATTCTTCTTCATTGTCTTCATTAATATCTTCTACAGGATTTGTATGTATATAGTTCATGGGTGGAATTTCTTCTCTCAATTTCTCTTCAGTTAGGTCTAATTTATCATTTTTTACACTAACTACATCCGAACTGCTTCCCTTTCTTCATTTATTGGTCTTTTATTAAGAAGGGGGTCATTTTTTTTCACATTTATATATATGTAAACATCATTATAAACAGTTCTTCATTGGTGTTTAGGTTTTCTTTTTCGGGTTCCTCCTCTATCTGAGTGGTTGTACTATTGAGATTTGCTTCTTCATTTAGTTTATCGAGGTTTTTTCGCTTTTCATTTCTTGTATTTTTCTTTCATTTCTTTTATTTCCTGAGCCACCTCCAAGGTTAACTTAATTTTTTTTAACATTTTCGGCTACTTTTTCCTTAATATTATTATGTTCTTCCTTTGTTGGTAACGCTGCGTTTTCCTTACGTTTCTTCTGCTTTTCTCTTTTTGGCATAGTTTAGGATACAATGTTTTTGTTTTATCATAGTTTTCCTTTTAATATCTTTGTATTTACTATTTAATCTGGATTCTATAAAATCAAATGCATTTAGTTTTCCATTTTTTATTATATATTTCCAAATTTCCTTTTCTTATGCTTCGAGCAAGATACATTCCCCAAAATAGTAACACTCCATAAGCCATACATTTTTTTTGATGATTACATCCATTCGAGTTTTCTTGATTATCGTCCTTGTGAGTAAGTAGACTCTTCTTCATTGTTTGTAGTGATAAATTCCTCAACCTCACTTTCTTATATGCTTTACTTGTGATTCTGTTATTTGTTTTTTTCTTTCATCCTGACATTAGTTGCTATGCTTTGAAATTTGTTGTCCAAGATGTTTTCAACCTTGCTTCTATCCATCAATCCTCTTTTCTGGAGAATTTCTCTCATCCTGTTCCATGTTCCCTTTTAGGAACTTGTTTGTGTCTAGCATAAGTAAAACGCCAGTAAATTTCCAATTTTTCCTCCATGGACCATTCTGATCTTTTTTCCACTCTCGGGTTATAGGAGTAATTTTTGCTTTCATGATGTTTTTGAGGTGCGCTGGTGCTCACCTTAGGTGATCCAAGCAGTGCTCCTTGTGAAGGGCAAGTCTCGATGTTATGGACTATAAATGAGTTCTCAAGGACATCGGTTTGTGGTTGGAGAGATCGAGTGTTGTGCTCCAAAAAGCTCCAACCCCCTCACCTCTCTCCCCCAATAAGGTAGAGCCGGCACCAGGCCTTCCGATTTCCTGGCAAGTTTTATTATATTTTTTCCTTTTTTCATGGTTAAACCAGTTGCAGTTTGTTCGCTTCAAGGCATTCGGGGCTTTGGGCATCCTTACTCTTTCATTTCAGTGTAACTGAAAAAAAAAAAAAAAACATTTCCTCGTCCATCTAAAAGACCCCCTCTCCCCCACCAACAATAAAGTCAACATTGTACGGTGTCACGCATGCGTTTCTTTATACACCTTCTTAATTCCTTCCACAGACATGGCCTCGTATGGTGTTATTATATAAACACTGAAGCCAGTAATATATGACACATATTTCATAAAGTGGTGCAATAATTTTAACCAGGAACTTATGTTTAAAGGGATTTAAACTCCATTTTCTAAGGATATGTTGGAAACATTCGTTCACAGAATTCATGAATTTTTACCATTTATATGCACAACAGAATAATACTAAGAGCTCTTTTGTTTACCAGCTGATCATTTTATTATCTCTTACTATATATATATATATATATATATATATATATATATATATATATATATATATATATATATATATATATATATATATATATATATATATATATATATATATATATTAATTAATTAATGAAAAGTAGATCGACAAGATAATATCCTTACCTAAGATTATGCATCCATTTACACCAATGGTACTGAGTACTGTCGGAGTTCTGTTGAGAAACAGAACGAAGAAACCAAGAAAGAGGTTGCCACAACAAGCAAACGTGCACCGTTTCTGTATATCAAGCTTGTGTGGTGTAAAGATGTATATCAAGACCATTATGAATAAGGAAATTGTGGAGAATCCAACAGCAATTGTGTGAAGATAATCTGCAACTGTCAAATAGACCGAAGAATCTTGTGAAGAATCGCATATCATTGCATATACGTTAATTTTTCCCTCAACTGAAAGAGAACAAAATGATTAATTAAGTATATTTTTTTTGTGTGTCACGAAGAATACACTTAAATCTTAATTAAGCGATTTCAAAATGAATAACAATAGTTTAATAGTTTTATAAGTATGAGCAGGCATTACGTTTTAATTATATGGGAAATATAAATAAAGGATATCTAGCGTGCTCCTCGAGTGACTTTCGAGAGATGCTGAATTTTCAAAAAGTTATTTTTGAGTTTTTGGAAAAAAAGAAATTTTTTTTTTTGAGAATGCTCATTCAAATTGTCTCTTCTCAGACTTATACATTAAGATGGGTATCAAAATTTGGAACAGTTTGTGTTTGTGAATAATTTTTTCCTCTATTCAACACTAATAAATCAAAACTATTATCGTCAATAATCAAAAACATTCAAATTCTGCATCAAGTGACTGTCAGAAGTGTGTCAGCCATTGCTTTCAGATTAGAACTAGTTGGCTAAAAATAGTCTGTCAATTATCAGCAAAATATAAAGGTTAGTAAGAAATAAAACAGCTTTTAGAAGTATATATATATATATATATATATATATATATATATATATATATATATATATATATATATATATATATATATATATATATATATATATATATATATATATATATATATGATGCCTACAACCTTTCCCACAATCGTGGGGTGGTATTTACCGCAGGCCGCATCCATTTAGAAACTCACCACTTCACCAATCTTTTTCATTGATTAATATTCTACGTCAACCACACACCCTCTTCCCAATTCATCCCTCTATCCCTTAACATCTCCTTGACATTACTCATTCCAACTTCCTCTCGGTCTCCTCCTATCTATCACACCCTCCACTTCAGAAACAAATATCTTTTTAGTCATTCTCACTTCATTCATCCTACAAATATACCCCAACCATCTCAGCATACTCTGTTCAGCTCTCTCAAACATATTTCTTCTCCATCCACATAATTCTTTTATTCTAACATTTATCTCCATATTTCTCTCCCATACATAGCCACCGGTACACAACATCCCTTAAACATTCTCACCTTTACCTCCCTTTGTAACCTTCCTCTACTCCAAATATCCCTCAAACCACCCAATACCTTGAAACCTTCTCTTACCCTATGCCCAGCTTCATCGCCCATAGTAACGTCTTCCTCTCCAAAAATCACCTCAAGATACTTAAATAAAGTAATTTCTTCAATTTCTCCCTACCCACCTTAATCTGTAAATCATCTCCCTCATCCACATCCCTCTTCCCCTACCTCCCCATTTTTCATCCACATAACTTTACTCTTACCCGGATTTACTCTTAAGACCAATTCATCACAACTCTTTACAAATTCATCCACCAATATTTTCAAGTTATCCTATGACTCAGCCAAAAGCACAACATCATACTTATATATTAACACATATGAATCCCACATACTATGTTGTTCCTTCACTCACCCGTTTCCCTACCCTGTCCATCTTTCTCCCCACTTTGTCAATGAATAAATTAAATAACCCCGGAGTCTTTACACAACCCTGTCTTGGACAATTATTTACAAAGGAAAAAAAACTCAGTCTCCATTTTGTTTACTCTCACTCATGCTCTACTATTCCTATATAATGCTCTAATATCTTCCCGTACCTTAACCTCAATTTCATACTAACTCAGGATCTCCCACAGTTTATAAATATCTACCCTATCATAAGCTTTTCTAGATCCATAAAGCAGATTAACATATCTTTTCTTTTATCTTTACTTTTCTCCTCAGTCATTCTTAATGTAAAAACTTGATCCGTACAACCTCTTCCATCTCTGAAACTTCCCTGTTCCTCTCCTATCAACCCATCCATCTTTATCCTATTCAATAACCTTATTAATGACCTTAGGGGCCGGGACTGGGGTTCTGACCGGGGTGTCCTAAAATATGTAAAGAGGTCAAAAGCAATGAAATTTTAAATTAAGAAAATTAGATATAAATTTAATTGAGGTTTATTTAATCGTAAGGAAGGAGTAGAATAGCCAAAATTCACTTAAATTAATGATTATATGCATTTTATCCGAAAATATTTCAGAAAATTGCAGATTTTGTATAATAAAAGTACAAAAATTATATATAAAAAAAAGATCTGATTCATAATAGTGATTCCTAGGTAAGACCTTAAGGTAAAGTTTGAAAAATATAAGATTTAAAATTATCAATATAACCTGTATTTATACATATTGTTATTTAATTTTCATGTCTCAAACTTTTATCATTTAGCTTCATTATTTCAAAATTATTTTGCTTATACATTAAGCCAATATGACTAAAAGATCAGCTTCTGCAGTATTGGAGTACTTTACAATGTTTCAGGATAAGCTCGAAATAGCTAAATGTAAGATCTGCAGTAAGAAAATTAGAAAAGAACCTCCGGGAGCACAATAAAAATTTTTCAACTAAATCTTTTTGGGGGCATCTAAAATCAAAACACAAAGATGACCATTCGCTAGCAGAAAAGTAGCGGTCAAAAGAAACAAAAGAAAAAGAAAATATTGAAGAAAAAAAAACATAAAAAATCTCAATTTACTTATATCTTGTTTGAAATATTTTTTTATTATTTGACTGATTGAGCTGAAATATTCAGGGTATACCATGAATGCTTGAAATCAACTAAAAACTTCGGGAAAAACTGCATATATGCAGTTTTTCCCGAAGTTCTGAGTTGATTCCGATCATTTTTCTGAGTCCATAATGGTTTGAAAGTTATTTGGACCCAAAGTTGAAAAAAAATGAATAGCTATGTCAAACCACTAGTCCACATGAGCTAAAAATTTAGCTGAATAATCTTAGCCCCAATTTCTTGCATTGGTGGGAAAAGATTTTTGATATCAAGTCTAGAAAAAAGTTATAAGCATTTGAAATTTTTTTTTTGCAAAAATCGTACTCTTCTGGATGAAAAAATTATTTAAAAAAAAACGCTACCTACCAATTCTTTTTATTTTTGGATATTATTTAGAAGAGGGACAGGGCAACAACATTTATTTAGTGCATTATTAAATGCTATTTGTTTGAAGCGAAATATATCCTTTCAAACTTTGATAATTTTTGAAATTTGGTCAAAAATGGAACATTTTGAAGGCTATATCTCGAAACCAACGAATCTCATCGAATAAGTATAAAGAGGAATTTGTAGCCCCATCTCTCCTCTATACACGCATCAAAAATAAGAAATTGCATAGTTGTATTTTTTTTTATTTATTAATTTTTTCTTTTGTTCGAAAACGTGGATTAAAAAAAAAAAAAAAAAAAAATTTGATAGTTTGTCAGTTTCTGGCTTATAACATTTTTTCTATAATTCTGGGAACAAAAGTCTTTAAAAGCTTTTGTAGCCCATAGAATTCTAAATATATAGTCCAAATTTCAGGTAATTCCAGAAAGTGGTTTGATCCCGCCATTAATTTGAAAAAAAAGTCAAATTTCTATAAAAAAAAAAAACAAAAACAAAAAACTTTTTAAATTATCGACTCAGAAAAACACTAGAAATTAACTTTTTCCACCGGGAAAAAAACAATTTAAACTGAAAATTTCAGGGGAATCTGCTGAAAATGAAAAAGTTTTTGAAATTGGACTGTCCCTTAAGTATAATTTGTCATAACCCAGGCAGGTAAATCCCAGTTTTCCATGATTTTTAGCCGGGGCCAGGGCCGGGGTTTGCCGGGGCCGGACCCCGGTCGGTTCATATATATATATATATATATATATATATATATATATATATATATATATATATATATATATATATATATATATATATATATATATATATATATATATATATATATATATAATATATATAATGTGTGTGTGTGTATGTGTTTATGTGTTTGAATTTTTTGTGTATTTGTCTGTGTTCAGGTGTGCGTTTGCCACTAGGCTTCGGACTCGAATTCGAGAAATTGAGAACTCATCTGGATTCGGATTCGGATTCAAATCCTTTCGTCGTTTTCGGTAACCTTCAAATTCAAAAACTTTTTTTTTCTACTTTAAAAATTTATGCCCTCTTAGGGAGAGGACATAGCTCCGTCCGAAGTGATTGGACTTAACCATAAGGTGGGCTAGACCCTTCCGTTTCACTCCGTCGCTTTTTGGTTCGCTCCTTTTCGCGTTTCACCTTCTCAGATGGTCTCTAGTGTACGCTTGTCTCGCCTTGGAGTGTCTATCCTCCCACTTCTCCTTTCCCCGACTCCCTTCCTCCCTTCTCATGTTCCTACAAATTTACAAGTGCTGACTCGTACATTGCTTCAAAATAGCGAAACATAAAACTGCCTCAGAGATGCTTCGAGGGACGGCATTCAAAGAATGCCCCTCATCCACCCCTTCCCACATCACCACTTGGGAGTTGATGACCTCCGGTGATATTGTTGGTACCACCAAGACCTCTATGCCAACTTGCCCTGGTGCACGGTCTTCCTTTTTCATTAACTTCAACATTCGGGGTCTCTTTTTTAATTTCCATTTTGCCGAACACCACCTCTCTTCTTCTAGACCTCATCTCTTGTTCTTAACCGAAACTCAGGTGTTTGAGGACGCTGACAGCTACTCTATTTCCTCCTACCGTATCTATCCTCAATTTTCAGCCAAAGGCAGAAGTTGCGTACATGTGCGCCACGATGTTGTCCTAACTCTGGTGGAAATTTTAGTAGACCTCTGGCTTTTGCCCACCAGAGTTGAAATAAAAAAAATCATATCTGATAACTTCTGTAAATTTGCTTTCCGCCTCTTATTCGTTTTAATTGTGCTGAAGCTAACACTCCATTCTGAAAAGACTAATCTATTTAGCCTCTTTTCTTCATCTAATTACACCCTACGAGATTCTATCATGCCTCATCGTACTTCTCCTCTCAGGTGTTCTATGTCCCTATCTGTAATCACACATGATCGGGTGCATGGGATTCTGGGATCTATGGATGGCTTTTCTCCTTTTGTATTTAGGAAGTGTGAGCCTGAGTTAGCGCCTGTCTTCAATCACTTCTACTCTCTATGACTTTATAATAATACTTTTCTATGTGCTGAAGGCACGCAAATGTTCAGTCTATCCCGAAGAAAGGTAGCAGTTCTAATCCTTCCAACTATCGTCCTATATAGCTCTCACTTGTATTCTGTCAAATTTCTTTGAAACTTTTCTCAACTCTTGTTTCCTTGATGATCTTTAATTTTATTTCTTTCTGTCAAATCATAAATATCACTTTCAACACTCTTTATCTATTAGAGACAAAATCAGAACTGTAACCAGAACAAACTTTGAGGGGGCGCAAACGATTTCTAGGACGGGCAAAAATATTAATGTATTTTTTCCTTTTATATATATATATATATATATATATATATATATATATATATATATATATATATATATATATATATATATATATATATATATATATATATATATATATATATATATATATATATATATATATATATATATTTTTTTTTTTTTTTTTTTTTTTTTTTTTAATTTTTTTTTTTTTTCAAATGGTTCTATTATTATTATTATTATTATTATTATTATTATTATTATTATTATTACTATTATTATTATTAAATTATTTTATTATTATTATTATCTTCATTTCTATTATTAATATATTTTTATAATATACTACTACTACTACTTCTTATTACTAGTGTTAAATGTGGTAGCATTTTCGGTGGTATTACGTTGGGGTGTCTTCCTGTTCCGTTATTTGCAAATAAAAAACAATGCCAACATCAAAGGAAGTGAATTTTCAGTTAAAAATTGCCCACTTTAAAACTTCGCTGATTATTTTACCCCCTTAAACTCAAATTATCAAGAATCTCTTTTTATCTCTCTTTTTGTTTCCGTTCCCTTCCTTTCCCTTCTCCCCCCCCACCCCCTTCCCTTCTTCTTCTTCTTCGTCATCTAGAATAATTATTATTATTATTGATTACTATTATTATCATTATTTCTGGAACAATTATAAAAATAATCATTCTAAAATCTTTTTCTTCTACTATATTATTATTATTATTATTATTATTATTATTATTATTATTATTATTATTATTATTATTATTATTATTATTATTATTATTATTATTATTATTATTATTATTATTATTATTATTATTATTATTATTATTATTATTATTATTATTATTATTATTGTTATTATAATAATGGTTCTAGAATTATTATTATTGATTACTATTACTATTATTTCTGGAATTATTAATAATAATAATTCTAGAATTTTCTTCTTATCCTTCTAGAATCCTTTCTTCTACTGCTACTACTATTACTACTACTTTTACTTCTTCAATTTCCCCTACTTCTTCTACTTCTTCTTCAACTACTACTGCTATTACTTTAGCTTCCTTTTCTTTAAATGTCGCAGTGCACTATAATAATTTCTGAAAGTGATTTTGAAAGTAATTTTGATTTTTAAAGTGATTTTGATTTTGATTTCCCAAATCACCGTTTTTGGACGATTTTGATGTTGATTTTAAAATCACTGTTTTGTGGTGATTTTGATTTTGATTTTCAAAATCACAAAATTTAGTAATTTTGCCCATCCCTATATATATATATATATATATATATATATATATATATATATATATATATATATATATATATATATATATATATATATATATATATATATATATATATATATATATATATATATATATATATATATATATATATA
Source organism: Armadillidium nasatum (assembly GCA_009176605.1). Taxonomy (NCBI): domain Eukaryota; kingdom Metazoa; phylum Arthropoda; class Malacostraca; order Isopoda; family Armadillidiidae; genus Armadillidium; species Armadillidium nasatum. The sequence continues at coordinate 39,662 of SEYY01004979.1, read as the reverse complement.
TATATATATATATATATATATTGCTGAATTTGAACACAAAATTTGTAAATATTTGTTGTAAAAATAAAAATTTTTCTTGATGGCTATAGGTTTCCTGTATTAATAATAATAATAATAATAATAATAATAATAATAATAATAATAATAATAATAATAATAATAATAATAATAATAATAATAATAATAATAATAATAATAATAATAATAATAATAATTAATAATAATTAAATTTATTATTTATATAATAATAATAAATATATATATATATATATATATATATATATATATATATATATATATATATATATATATATATATATATATATATATATATATATATATATATATATATATATATATATATATATATATGGTCAGAGTGTACATTAGCATGTATACATATTTAAAAAAGTACTAAACGTACATAAAAAGGATAACATTTTTGAAATCCTTTGGGAATTTGCAGTAAGAAAACTATAAAAAAAGTTAAAAAAATAAAAAAAAAATATAAATATACATAAAAATGTACAAGTTGGTAAGTAAAAAGTAGGGCATGTAAAAAAACCGAATATTTGTCTACGGGGGGCTCTGCCCCCCGTACCCCCGACCCGTAAGTGATGATGAAATTGTCGACTACTTTTTCTGTAGACGAAATGAGGTATTTCCCATGTTTTCCAATTTCTAAAAAAAAATTAAAAAACTGACATTGGCGGACGTACGATTCTCGCGAGGCTTACAAACAAGTAAAATTTACTTATGTAATAAAATTTATTATAAGAATTTATTTTTTATTTCCCAGTTTTTCTTACCTAAAATTCGACAAGGATTTCAAAAATATAATCCTTTTTAACGTAGGATTAGTAGTTTTTTAAATATGCATACATGCTAATGTACACTCTGGCATATATATATATATATATATATATATATATATATATATATATATATATATATATATATATATATATATATATATATATATATATATATATATATATATATATATATATATATATATATATATATATATATATATATAGTAAAAACATACTTGACAGGTTATCAATGCAGTAAGATTCCTGTGAGAAAGTTTTTTCCTTATTGTATAGATAAACTGTGCCATCATCTTTCAAAGAATATTCATTTAATTCATAATTAGTACAAGTATAAAGTGATTCTTCCTGGAACTTTGGAGATAATCCAAATATAAGTGTATAATTGCCCACAATCTTTGGTTTCCAATCTTGAACATTATACAAAGAAACATCATTACATCCAGGCGTTTCTTTTTCTGAAGGAATAGCAATAAAAAACTGACCTATCTGGCAACATTTAACCACACATTTTTTATTTTTACAATCGTAGGCGGAAACGTTTGAATATTGTAATGAAAAATTACTATGATTATCGTTACTATAATCATAGTCACCATAATCATAGATTGAATTTGTTGTCGTTTTCAGAACCTGCTCTTCATTTGTCTTAGAATTGTTTACATAATAAATATTATTTTCGAGTTTTCCTTGCACAGTTAATTTAATAAAGGTTAGGATGAAAAGTGAAGGTAATTTCAATAACATGATCATGGTGTTTATTTTAGCTATTTTATCGCCAAAACTGAGAATTTTACATTTTGAAGCTTATATTATTGTTGATTTTTGGAACATTAAATTTTATTAAAATAAAATATATATTTTATCTTTAAATTTCATATACTATATATATATATATATATATATATATATATAATATATATATATATATATATATATATATATATATATATTATATATATATATATATAATATATATATATATATATATATATATATATATATATAATATATATATATATATATATATATATAAACTTCAACCAATAATTGCCACAGTATTTATATATCAATTAATAAATAATTAAATAAATAAACAATTGAAAATAAAATTACACAAGCATAACACCCAAACACTACAACGTCGTACGGTAAACTGAAGGAATTATCGTTATGTTATTGTTTATATTTCACAAATAAATATAAATATTCTATGCCAAAGTTTCACGGACGGATGCATAGAATTGAATCGCAAATAAATTTTTTAAATTTCTGTTCAATTAATAAAGCATAAGTATATATATATATATATATATATATATATATATATATATATATATATATATATATATATATATATATATATATATATATATATATATATATATATATATATATATATATATATGTGTGTGTGTGTGTGTGTGTGTGTGTGTGTGTGTGTATGTGTGTGTAGTTAAATCCAGTGTCCTACCCAGTCATAGTTCGGAATCCTTCCGAAACCAGAGCCAATTTAAAATCTAATATGTCCCAGATATGCGGTATTTGAAGGTGTGCAAAACATGAAATAGATAAAGAGTGTGTGTTCCAAACTTTAACAGTAGAGGGCATATAAAATATTCCATGTTCTGAACAGGTAAAGTCTGGAACACTTTCCCTCTATTTTACGAAACTTAAATTCAATGTCATACCTTCAAACACTTGATGGTGGTTAAGAATTGGGTCAAAAAAGTTGGATAAAGAAAGGATGAAAATGTGTTGAAAAGGGTTTCACTCGAACCCTTCTTATTACAAGAAACGTGACACTTGAAAGTTTAGGAGAGCATTTTCTTTGTAACAGTGATGGTATAGAGATAAAGGTACAATATTATATATATTATATATATATATATATATATATATATATATATATATATATATATATATATATATATATATATATATATATATATATATATATATATATATATGTATTGCTGAATTTGGACACTTAATTTGTAAATATTTGTTGTAAAAATAACAATTTATCGTGACGACTATAGATTTCCTGTATTTAATAATAATAATAATAATAATAATAATAATAATAATAATAATAATAATAATAATAATAATAATAATAATAATAATAATATAATAGTAATAATAAGATTTTATAATTATTATTATTTTTATTATTATTATTATTATTATTATTATTATTATTATTATTATTATTATATATTATTATTATTGTATTATTATTATTATTATTATTATTATTATTATTATTATTATTATTATTATTATTATTATTATTATTATTATTCATACAGGAAACCTATATTTACATTAGTTAATCTCATTTTTTATTATTAAGTCCCTCCTTATATATTATAAATAATACATGATGACACACTCAATGAGTGAAACATTATTATTTCGAAACAATATTTGTCGCATATCCTTACATACAAATTTTCATAAACGCATTAACAAATACAAGAACCACATTTTTTTTTTTTTTAAATTATACACCTTTTTATATAACATAGCCTTACAATGTTAAGATTATTAAATTTTCTGAGTTCAAGGTCATTTAAGATTAGTAATATCATTTCCTATTTTTCATCTGGCATAATATGCAGAACCACATCCCTTAGAGCAGAAACAAACTTCAACAACCACAAAGATTTATATATTCAAACTTACATTTTCAATATATTCAAACATATATTTTCAAACTTTCTAAAATAAACGTTTGGTTACTCACTAACTCAGTAGGTGATATTCATTTGGGGAGATTATCAAATGAGTACATTTAATGTTTGCACAAAGACATTTCTATACTTATAATACTCAAATAAATACTTGAAAAAGTATGCAAAGACTGAAGTAACAGCCCCGATGATGTATAAATGTACAATTGCATGCATATTACAAACATGCATGAATGATTACAGCAAAATAATAAAATTTGTATATTATTTTTCTTCTAACAACCTGAAAATACTGACATTTCGCTCTCTTAGAGATAAGTTTACCTATTCTTTTACCATCAACTGTAAATACAACGCACCTCAACTCTTATAAACGTAAAAATGAGTAAGTAAAACTTATGTTTTTCAGAAGCTAAAATTACTTTTTTAACTAACACCCTTATAAACATATGAATAAGTAAAAATTTAATTATCGCGATTGAAGCTCCATAAATATATGGCGCTTTAATCGCGGGCAGTTGAGGCTGCTGGAAAGAAAGTGTTATATTTAAGAGCTACAAGATTGTGATCAGAGTTACTGATAACAAGAAAAATGGTTTAATTATAACTAGGAATAGTGGTGAAAAACAGATAAAGTGTGTTTGAGAATTTGTTAGGAAGATTTGGGATGTGTGAAGGTTTCTAATAAATTGCTTCAGTTCGTTAAGTATTGCTGTATCATTATGAAAAGAGTCAACCACTTAGTGTGGTGTACGTCAAAATCCTCTAAATAGAGGACCTCAGCATTTGGATGGAAAGACGTAACCGTTTTGAGAGAGGTTGTAAGATTTTTAAAAAGAATCGTAAAATACATTCCATTAGGGGAAAAGTTGTATAAACGTAAGATAATGGTAGTAATAGAAATAAAAATTTTAAACCATAGAACATCAAATTCATATATATATATATATATATATATATATATATATATATATATATATATATATATATATATATATATATATATATATATATATATATATATATATATATATATATATATATATATATATATATATATATATTTTATATCTCCTCCGGTGGGCAAAGGCCGGAGGACTACCAAATTCCACCGGAGTTGGGAAAAATCTATCCTGGTCGATGGTGGCTGACATGTCCAGATACACGGCGTTTGAAAGTATGCAAGTCAAAGGAAGTTGGGAAAATAGATAAAAGGAGTGTGTTCCAGACTTTACCAGTAGAGTATATGTAAGATTGAGCATAGCGGTTAAGTCTGGGGTCAAAAGTATTTGACAGAGTAGCAATTAGACTAAGACTGTGTAAATATGCGTGTCGCACGAGAAGTAATGCGAATGAAAAGTTCAGAACAACGGTGTTCATTGTAATAGTGATAGTATAGAGAGAGTGACGCAACAATTCGACGGGCAGAAAGAGATTGGAGAGAATTAGTAAGAGCAGGAGAGTTGATGAGACGAAAAGCCCTAGACTCCACCTTCTCAAGGATAGCTGTATGAGTGGAACCACCCCAGACGTGTGAAGCATACTCCATACAGGGACGGACAAAACCAGTATACAGAGCAAGCAACTGGGGTGGCGTGAAATAGAAATAATTCTGGAGGCGCCACAGAACACCCAACCTCTTAGAAGAGTGTTTAGAAAGAGAAGTAATGTGATCTTTCCAAGAAAGATCACGAGAAAAGGATACGCCAAAAATATTAAGAACAGATGAAGGTTTGAGTTGTGTGTTTTCCAAGAAGACATTATTATGTTTTCTCTGCCCCAATTTGAAATACGAGAAAGATCAGAGGTTAGTTGCTCCAAGGCTACCCTTCTCGAGTTTATCAACTGCTGTTGGGTGGGGCGTTTTTCAAACTTGAAAGGAATAATGAAGGGTGGAGTCATCAGCATAGGAGTGGATAGGAGATGAGGTATTAAAATGAAGGTCATTAATGAAAAGCAGAAAATTGGGAGGACAGAACCTTGAGGAACACCACTATTAATAGATTTAAAGAAAGAACGGTGGCCGTCTACAACAGCTGCTATAGAACGACCGGAAAGGAAATTAGAGAGAAGATCACAGAGAAAATTATAGATACCGAAAGAGGGAAGTTTAGAAATCAAAGCTTTGTGCCAGACTCTATCGAAGGCTTTCGATATGTTCAGAAAAGATTCACCGAAATGCCGAAGAGCGGAGGACCAAGAGTCTGAGAGAGGGGAAAGAAGATCACCAGTAGAGCGTTTCTTACGAAAGCCATACTGGTGATCTGAGATAAAATTACAAGAATTAAGATTTCCAAATCTTCCTATTAAGGATAAATTCAAAAACTTTAGAAAGAACGGAGGTCAAAGAAATTGGACGGTAGTTAGAGGGTTGAGAGGGGTTCCCCTTCTTCGGCACAGACTGAATGAACGCACGTTTCCAGCAAGAAGGGAAGGTTGAAGTAGAGAGACAAAGACGAAATAGTTTGCCAAGGCAGGGTGCAAGCTCAGAAGCACATGTTTTGAGAACCACAGGTGAAATACCATCAGGACCATACGCCTTCTTAGTATTAAGCTCAGAGAGAGCAGAAATGACATCTTTAGAAGAGATTCTAATTTCAGGCATAAATGAGTTGGAGGGGGTTGAAGAGGAGGAATAGCTCCGGAATCTTCTAAGGTAGAGTTGGAAAAAAAAGTTTGAGCAAAGAGTTCAGCTTTAGAAGAAGGTAAAACAGCAGTTGTGCAGTCGGAAGATATTAAAGGAGGGAAAGAGGAAGAAGGAAAGTTTGAGTTGAAATTTTTTGCAAAATTCCAGAAAGAGCGTGAGGAAGAGGAACCAGAAAGATTATTGCATTTTCTACGAAGAAAAGAGTTTTTAGTGTTACGAAGGAGAGATTTTGCACGATTCTGGGATGAAATATAAGTAGCATGAGTTTCTGGAGTTTGAAGACGACGGTAATCCCTGAAAGCAATATTCCTGCTGCGGATAGCACGAGAACAAACAGAGTTAAACCAAGATTTGTTAGGTTTAGTAGAAGGGAAAGAATATGGAATGTACGTCTCCATGCCAGAGAGAATCACCTCAGTAATGCTTTCTGCACACTCCGAGCGACCCCACCACGGTAGCAATAATCATTCCATGAGAAATCAAAGAAGTACGACCGCAAGTCCGACCAGCTTGCGGCACCGAAATGCCACAAAAGTTTCCTTTCAATAGAAGGGGGTCTTTCCTGCGGAAGACTTGAGGAAATAGACGCGGAAACAGAGATAAGAAGGTGATCGGAGGAACCCAGAGGAGTCAAGAGTTTAACAGCATAAAGAGAAGGATTAGAAGTTAGAAAAAGGTCTAGAATGTTGGGTTCATCTCCAAGACGATCAGGGATACGAGTAAGGAGATGCACCAACTGCTCAAGGTCGTTTTGGATAGCGAAATGGAAGGCACGTTCACCAGCTGTATCATGAGAACTAGAAGAAAGCCATTGGCGGTGGTGAACATTGAAATCACCTAATATGATGATTTCAAGAAAGGAGAAGAAGAGAGAATGTGCTCTATTTTGGAGTTTAAATAGTCGAAGAATTTAGGATAGTCAGTAGAATTAGGAGATAAATAAACAGAACAAACGAATTTAGTCGTAGAATGGCAAGAGAGCCTAAGCCATAAATTGGAAAGACTCCAAATTAGAGACTCGAGAGCAAACAACATCGTTGCGCACATATGCACAACAACCGCCTTTTAACGGCTGAAAATTGAGGATAGAGACAGTAGGAGGAAACAGAATAGGGTTTGCTGTCAGAACGCTCAAACATCTGAGTTTCGGTCAAGAATAAGAGGTGAGGTCTAGAAGAAGAGAGTTGATGTTCAACAAAGTGGAAATTAGGACCGTGCATCAGGACAAGACGGCTGCAGAGTCTTGGTGGCACCAACCCATCACCCAAGTGGGAAGGGGGATGAGGGGCTATTTTTAGAAGCCCCCCGGGGCTTCTCCGAGGCTACTGTTGTTGACGCCTTTATTTATTAATTATTTATATATTTATTTAAAAATGTATTTTGATATTTTTATTGAGAAGATATATATATATATATATATATATATATATATATATATATATATATATATATATATATATATATATATATATATATATATTATATATATATATATATAAAAACTGTAATACATTAATCTCTGCTATATAACTCAAACCAATGACCTTTAAGATAATAAAATCTGCGCTCTACTACTAGGCCATGGCTGTTCATTAAGTAATACCCCTGGGAAGGATTATAAAGTCCAACTCAACAGGACTGCTCCAACCGCAACTCAGGCAGAGTTTCCTTTATGGAATTAATATGTGATGGTTATTGCGGACTTTAAATTTTGAGATTCTCTCTCTCTCTCTCTCTCTCTCTCTCTCTCTCTCTCTATATATATATATATATATATATATATAATATATATATATATATATATATATATATATATATATATATATATATATATATAATATATATTATATATATATATTACTAAAGTAAAGGAGAACTCTCTGGGACGTCAATTTATTTAAATTCCCTACGGTGATATTCTTCTCTTGAAAGTGTGCAAATAAGATATGGCTGGGATAGTATGAAATGTATTTTAGAATTTATTAGTATAGCACATGAAGAAAAGGAGGCATATTGTTTAAAATCTAGTGTCAGAGGGTTCTTGAGAGCAAACAGAAATGACATTGTTAGAAGAAATCACATAATTAAATACAGATGAGTCGAAAGTGGTTAAGGAGTTATTTTAACGGAATCGCCCAAGCAGAGGAAGAAGCAAAAGTTTATGCGAAGAGCTTGTAGCTTTAAGAGAAATCTAGGGAATGAAAAACTTAAGTAACGAGGGTAGAGGAAATGGGAAGAAGGTAAGCCAAGAAGGCAACTAAATGATGTATTGATTAAAAAAAAATATTAATAAGACAGAATTTCTATTTTGTGAAATTAAAATTGAAAAATCACGATATGATTTTGAGATTTTAAAAAGGACGGTAATCCCAGAGAGTAGAATTTCTGTTAATAGCAGCACTAACAGGATAAATTTTATAAATACTTTTATGAACAGTAAGAATGAAACTAAGACATAGGAGTTTTAGTTAAAGAAAGAGTAAATGGAAAGTTAGCATTCATGTCAGAGAGAATCACATTGGTTATATCACTTCGATTTCGCTCACAGAGAATCCCTCTTAAAAGGATCAATCTCTCCATAAGAAATTAATTAAATATATCAGCTACCCGTTCAGTTAAAATAGAAAGAAATAATATTAATATTCTAGAACTAGACAGAGTAACCTAGATAAATAAAATGATTAACAGTATAATGTGACTTGTTATGAATTCACAAAAGGATTAGTACCACTAAATAGTCTTCAAAATGATTAGGGATGCGAATAGGAAGCCATACTTAGAGTTGAAAATCTTTTGTGTCAAAGTACTGAAGGGAAGTTTGACAAATCTATAAACAACACTAGAGAAAGACTGTTTGTTGCTGAAGCTGATATCATTTATATTGATACTTCAAAGTGATGGAAAGAGAGGAAAACATGTTTTAATAATATATTTTAGAATTGGCAAAACATATGAACGAACGTGCTATACAAGAAACACATTTATTGTAATCATAATCTGTAGAAGAAAATTAGTTTATTTTACGGACTTATGTTAGGTAATCACTGAAGAAGAATTAGTATTATAATTAATCTCATATGAGAGAGACCATTCATCAGGGTGGGCCAAAATATTGATCAGTGGATCATTACATATGAAGCATCGAGTTCTTTGGATAAAAAAAATTTGTTGTGGGAATATTTCAAGGAAATATATAAAAACAATTCAAACAAAATTATAATACAATTTATATTATTTGGATAGTGAAATCCAAAGTGGATCTTGACAAAGAGATTCAAGCATATCTTTAGCCAGGGGAAGTGTGGATTAAGAGCTCCCCTTCCGAAATTTCATACGATGGAAAAAATTTAATGGTATCAATTTCTTAATTTTAATTTAGATATTATATAAACAATAATCACAGCAAATTAAGAGTACTCTATATGTTAACCGAAAGAAGGAAAACAAATATGTTCTTCAGAAAGATTTCTTAGATTTTGTAGC
>SEYY01004979.1:17500-25000 GCA_009176605.1 Armadillidium nasatum | reverse complement strand
TATATATATATATATATATATATATATATATATATATATATATATATATATATATATATAATCTGACCAGGATCCCGATTTGCTCCTTTCTCTGGTGGAAATTTGGTAGACCTCAGGCCTTTGCCCACTGAGTAATATAGTATATATAATATATATATATATATATATATATATATATATATATATATATATATATATATATATATATATATATATATATATATATATATATATATATATAAAATATATATATATATATATATAATAAATATTATAATAAAATAATATATATATATATATATATATATATATATATATATATATATATATATATATATATATATTATATATATATATATATATATTATATATTAATTTTTTTTTGAAATTTTTTTTTTTTTGAAAAAAATTAACAATTTGTCGATTTATTTTTAAAAGAATATTTTTGATATTTAAAATAGTTTTTAATATAGTTTAATAATTTTTATTCTAAAAATTATTTGCAGTTCCTGTGATAAAATAATTTCCATTTGAAATAGAATTTGAAATAATATTATTTTAAATCAAATACAAACGAATAAATTTATCTATTCTGTCTACTTTTCTCCTAACTCTACTGACTATCCAAAATTCTTCGACTATCTTGACTCCAAAATAGAACACATTCTTCCTTCTTCTCATTTCTCTGAAATCATTATATTAGGTGATTTCAATGTTCACCAACGCCAATGGCTTTAATCTAGTTCTCATGATCCAGCTGGTGAACTCGCCTACCAATTTTCTATCCAGAATAACCTTGAGCAGTTGGTGCATCTCCCTACCCGTATCCCTGACCGTCTTGGTGATGAACCCAACATACTTGATCTTTTCCTAACTTCTTATCCTTCTCCTTACACTGTTAAACTCTTTCCTCCTCTGGGTTCATCCGATCACCTTCTAATCTCTGTATCTTGTCCTGTCTCTTCAAGTCTTCCGCAAGAACGGAACTCGCCTTCGACGAGGAGACGTTTCTGGCATTTCGGGGCCACTAATTAGTCTGACTTGTGGTTGTACTTTTCTGATTTTAAATGGAATGATTACTGTTTCCGTGGGAGGGATCCCTCAGAGTGTGCAGAGCGCATAACCAAGGTGATTCTCTCTGGCATGGAGGCGTACATTCCATATTCTTTCCCTTCTACTAAACCTAACAAACCTTGGTTTAACTCTGCTTGTTCTCGTGCTATCCGTCGTTTTCAAACTCCAGAAACTCATGCAACTTATATTTCATCCCGGAATCGTGCAAAATCTATTCTTCGGGACACCAAAAACTCTTTTCTCCTCCGCAATTTTGCAAAAAATAACTCTCTTGCTTCTTCTTTCCCTATAGTATCTTCTGACGGTTCAATTGCCGTTATGTCTTCATCTAAAGCTGAACTCGTCGCTCAAACTTTTGCTTCTAATTCAACCTTAGACAGATTTCAGAGCTGTTCCTTCTCCTTCAAACCCTTCCAACTCATTTAAGCCTAAAATTGTAATTTCTTCTAAAGACGTCATTTCTGCTCTCACTGAGCTTAACACTAAGAAGGCGTACGGTACTGATGGTATCCCTCCTGTGGTTCTCAAAACTTGAGCTTCCGAGCTTGCACCCTGCCTTGGTAAACTTTTTCGTCTATGTCTTTCTACTTCAACCTTCCCTACTTGCTGGAAACGTGCTCTCATTCAGCCTGTGACGAAGAAGGGGGACCCCTCTCAACCCCTAACTATCGTCCCATTTCTTTAATCTCTATTCTTTCTAAAGTTTCGAATCTATCCTCAACAGGAAGATCTGGAAACATCTCAATTCTTCTAATCTTATCTCTGATCGCCAGCATGGCTTTCGAAAGAAACGCTCTACTGGTGATCTCCTTTCCCTTCTCTCTGACTCTTTGTCCTCCGCTCTTCGGCATTTCAGTGAATCTTTTACTGTTGCTCTGGACATAATCCAAAGCTTTCGATAAAGTCTGGCACAAAGCTTTGATTTCAAACTTCCCTCTTTCGGAATGTATCCTTTTCTCTGTGACCTTCTCTCTAATTTCCTTTCCGGTCGTTCTATAGCAGCTGTTTTAGACGGCCACCAGCTCTTCCTTTAAATCTATTAATAGTGTTGTTCCTCATGGATCTGTTCCTTCCCCAACACTTTTTCTGTTTTTCATTAAAGACGTTCTCTCTGTTACTTTATCTCCTATCCTCTCCTATGCTGATGACTCCACCCTTCATTACTTTTTCAATTTGAAAGGCGCCCTTCCTAACGACAGTTAAAAGACGCAAGGAAGGTAGCCTTGGAGCAGCTGACCTTTGATCTTTCTCGCATTTCAAAATGGGGCAGATAGAACATGGTTGTTTTCAATGCCACAAAAACTCAATATCTTCCATCTCTCTTCTCAATACAATCTTCCAAACAATTTTGATATCTTCTTCAAAAACACACAACTCAAACCTTCATTTCCCCTTAATATTCTTGGTGTTTCTTTTTCTCGTGATCTTTCTTAGAAAGATCACATTACCTCTCTTTCTAAACAAGCTTCTAAGAGGTTGGGTGTTCTGAGGCGTCTTCAGTATTTCTTCACACCACCCCAGTTGCTTGCTCTGTATAGGGGTGTTATTCGCCCTTGTATGGAGTATGCGTCACACATTTGGGGTGGTTCCACTCATACAGCTATCCTTGAGGAGGTGGAGTCTAGGGCTTTTCGACTTATCAACTCTTCCTGCTCTCACTAATTCTCTCCAATCTCTTTCTGCTCGTCGAACTGTTGCGTCACTCTCTCTATACTATCTCTATTACAATGGACACTGCTCTTCTGAACTCTCTCGTCGCATACCTTCTCCATTGAGAAGGGCTCGTGCGACTCGTCTTTCTACACAGTCTCATCCTTTCTCTATCCAACTCTCTGACCCCAGACTGAACCGCTATGCTCAATCTTACATGTACTCTACTGGTAAAGTCTGGAACACACTCCCTTCATCTATTTTCCCAACTTCCTATGACTTTCACACCTTCAAACGTCGTGTATCAGGTTACGTCGGCTTTTAATTTTAATTTGACCTGGTTTCCGTCTTTCCCCCTGACTCTGGAGTTTTTGGTAGGCCGCTGGCCTTTGCCCACCAGATGTGAGATAAAAAAAAACATGAATGTGCAAATTTTTTTGGAATGTTATCACTTACAGAATAAGAAATGTAAAGAATATAAAAAGGAAGAATTATGAGAAGACAACTATATTTTTGAAAAAGTTCTTAACCCTACTTCAAATAAACGACTCCAATTTTGCATTTGAAGTAATTTTTTTCTTTTCTTCAAGCGTGTTGAATCAACATTTCAGAAACAATTGCAATGGGAAATTTTTTATATTAATAAGGCTAGAGAATGAAAGAAAGTTTAGTAGTACATTTGATTTTTTTTTCATGTCTCATAAGCGATGGCATCATAGTTGTCTCCTCTTCGCGTTTCGAGAGTTCAGTTTTCTAACTTTTCAATTATGTCTAAATTAAAAAAAAACAATAATAATTTAAATATATTAAGGTGGTCTTTATAAATCTTTGCTGTCAATAAAATTCTTGTAGGTTTATATTGAATTATGGTTATTAATTGTAATATATGCTATCAAAACTTTTGCAATGTATGTGTTGAGCAGAATTTTGAATTAATCTTGCAATGTCTGTTTTATTTTAATTAATGCAGCATGTTTTCAATAACTGAACACAGAGAGTATGACATTTGAATTGTGTATTTTTGACAGGAAGTCATGTAATCGAGAATTAAAAGATAACGCAAATTGTTCGATAATATGAGAGAAGAAAATAAACTATCGTATTACCTGAATTTCTTATAATAAAATTTTAAAAAGATTTTAATCCGAAGCCAGAAATATCAATGCTCATAAATCAATCGAAAGGTTCTCTAACATAGTGGTACTTTATTAAATTTGTTTCATCTGTTTTTAAAAGTAATATTAAAGGAAAAAATAAACAATGAGGATGTCAAAAATAAGAATCAAATTTTAATGGTCAAGAAGTCAGGGAAACTAAAAAAGAATAAGGAAAAAAATATTATTCGATTGCTCACCTTTTTTTTTAAGTACATCAACTTCACTAATGCACTTCAGGAAATCAGAATAAATCAGATCAAGATTATAAAGTATTGGATGTTTGGAGGCCATTCAGTAATGGTAAATGATCACATCATTTTCATTCCAAAAAAAACATTTTAAGACGGCACCTTAGCGCGCTTCTTTTCTTTCTTATTCTTATTTATTGATACGAAAATATTTTTTTATTAAAACAAAAATCCTGTTCATGTGCTGACAGCTGTAGTCTTAAAAATTAAAGTTTTGAAGCAGTTCTATATTTATATTTTTTTTATTCTCTTTTTTTTACACTCTCTTTCTAAATATCGACTCTATTTCAAAACTTTATAATTTTAATATTTTTCTTAAGTTTTACTGTAAATAGATAATGATAATTAAAACTAATTAAAAATTCCTAAGCTAATTATAAGCAATAAAGTTTATTTAAACTAAGTGTTAAAAAACACGTTTTTCGAGTAGTCAATTTTTCTAATAGCTATTACACAAAGCTTTCTAATTTTTCCTTTATGAAAGGAAAGAGAATTCTATTTCTATGCAAATGAACTATTGAAAGTCATATTCATGGGATAGGTATTTTATCAATATTCTATTAACTGATGTAGTTCTAAATACATCATTCTTAATCTTGTTTTTTATTAACTGTTTTGTAGAAATCGGTAAATTATTCTAAAAATAATATTAGGTTTGAAATTGGTTTGATGTTTCGAGCTGATTCACCACAATTTTATACTACTTACTTTTGATAATTATCTAAATATATCTTCCGTAAAAGAATTCCCACTTTTCACTGAAATAATTTATTCTGTTAATATAACCTTTTCTCTCCTCATTGTTTATAAAGGTGTTATAAAGGTGTTTTTTAAAAAAATCCTGCCATAATTAATATTTATTTAATTAATCAAATATCAAAACTCAATCATTTATTAACATTTTTGGCAATTCCGATGAAGAATTAATTGATATTTGAACTTATATTACAACTACAGTAAGATATACTTTAACAAAAATGAAAATTAAAGCTATAATATCGTGAAGTATCAATTAATCCTATTTCTAATTTCATAATAATATTGACTGCAGAGTTCTACTCTTAACTGAATATCGATTTTAATTATTATTTTATGAAACTTATTAATCATTCGTAAGTTCCTCAGCTATCATATAACAGTTGCTCCTCAAATTTTTGTATGTGAATATTTTTTACATGTTCGAAAACCAATTATCTGCTGGATGCTTTCTTTTTTGAAAAAAGGGTCACTAAATAGATTTATCGGTGGTATGTTGCTTTGGTACAATGTTTGAACTGATATATATATATATATATATATATATATATATATATATATATATATATATATATATATATATATATATATATATATATATATATATATATATATATATATATATATATTATATATATATATATATATATATATATATATATATATTATATAATAATAATATAAAAGATAATTTATTATATATATTATTATATATATTATATATATATATATATATATATATATATATATATATATATATATATATATATATATATATATATATATATATATATATATATATATATATATATATATATATATATATATATATATATATATATATATATATATATATATATATATATATATATATATATATATATATATAAAAATAAAAATATAATATATATATATATATATATATATATATATATATATATATATATATATATATATATATATATATATATATATATATATTTAATAAGACTTATTTTCAAAAGTATAAATATTTGTACGGCATTCGATACTGCTGCTCTCATCTTATTCGTTTTCTGATGCAACATATATTATAAAATAATTCCTAATCAAAAACTGATTATCAGTAAGTGAGAGACAAAAGTTATTCTCAATCAAAGTTATTTTCATTTTTAATATTTTGCTTCAATTCTATTCTATTACTTTTGTCTGACAAGTTCATGAAAAGTTCAGACATTTCGGTGTTCGATGAAATAAAACTTCTCTTTTCACCAATTCGAGATGAAATTTCTCTTGCAGCATTTGATATCTTCTCAAAAAGTGGATTAACCAAAATATTCTTGCTTGTGAAGAGTATAAACAGGACAACAAAAACGCCTTGCAACGCTACAATGATGTCGATAACACGCCTAAAATAAGGGGAAAAAATTATATGGAATTTATATTTTATAAGACTTATTATTACAAGTATAAATACCTAGTCAAAATCGGCTAATAAATTAACCAATGTATTAATTATTTTCTTTAAAACGTAGACAAAATAGAGTTTATGACTGCATCCAAGTAAATCTATCAAGAGAGGTGACGCTTTACTTATTCTTCAGTAATTTTTTTATATTGCTACCACCCTTAACATTCGAAAGTGAGAAGCTAATTACCAGCATAAGAATAAATGTGACTGAAAAAACTTTTAAAAATATCACTAATGAAAGCAAAATAAAATTGAAAATTCAAACAGATGATATAGAAGGAAGCGTTGTAAAGTAAAATACATACGAGTATGAAAGGGCAAAAAAGAAGAAAATACGAAAGTTTGGAGCTTAGATAGGATTGACATATATAACAGTTTTAAAAGCACGTAAAAAGAAAGTTTTCACCACAAAAAAAAAAAAACTCTATATACTCTCTCTCCTCTACTGACAAAACACTTTATATCAACAAGAAAGGAAATGATATATCTATATGAATTCCAATTTCAGAATGAACATTTTGCATTCTGAAACTAACTACTCATTCTTCATATTTTGGGCAGTTCGAGAATAAGAATATATTTTATATATATTATATTATATATATATATATATATATATATATATATATATATATATATATATATATATATATATATATATTATATATTATATATATATATATATATATATATATTATATATATATATATATATATATATATATATATATATATATATATATATATATATATATATATATATATATATATATAATATATATATATATATATATATATATATATATATATATATTTATATATATAATATATATATATATATATATATATATATATATATATATATATATATATATATATATATATATATATATATATATATATATATATATATATATATATATATATATATATATATATATATATATATATATATATATATATATATATATATATATATATATATATATATATATATATATATATATATATATATATATATATATATATATATATATATATTATATATATAAGGCCCCGATCTTGAAAGCAGTGCGAACTGAGTAGAAACGAGTAGAAATTGGCCACACTCTTTCCTGGACATATTTTTTGGAGGAAAATTGAAGGGAAACAGCCCCCTTCAAGTT
>SEYY01004979.1:0-12500 GCA_009176605.1 Armadillidium nasatum | reverse complement strand
ATGCTCAAAACCGGGCCAGGAGAAGAGATTGAGTAAAATGGAACTCTCAGCTATGTCATTACCCCCATTTTGTGGGTTAGGGGGAGAATGAGAGGAGTACACCGCTTGGGGTGAGATTGAACCATCAAAAAGGGTAAGGAAAAAGGTTGAAAGAATGGGATGTTGTGGATGCGCCACCACTTCTTAAGAAGAGAGGGAGAGGGAGTTTTTCCCTCCGGGTGGCGTTGAACCCTCAAAACGGGGTCATGAAAGAGACTGAAAAAATGGAGTGCTGTGACTATGCCACCATCACTTTAGAGAGGTAGACCCTTCTGGAAGAAAGGTTGAACCTCAAAAAGGAGTCACGAAAGAGTCTAGGCTTGCTACATTGCAGAAAATGGTTTCACGAAAGAGCGTGAGGTCGGCTTGGTCGAGCTAGATTTGAAATTGCAAATCAAAGGTCGACATGCCATTTTTGTGCGTTCCTTACTATATATATATATATATATATATATATATATATATATATATATATATATATATATATATATATATATATATATATATATATATATATATATTGTTGCGCATATGTGCGCAACGATGTTATTTGCTCTCGTGTCTCTGATTTGGAGTCTCATGAATTTTCTACCTTATGGCTTAAGCTCTCTTGCAATTCTACTACTAAATTTATTTGTTCTGTCTATTTATCTCCTAATTCTACTGACTATAAAAAATTCTATCTCTCTTCTCCTTTCTCTGAAATCATCATTTTAGGTGATTTCAATGTTCACCACCGCCAATGGCTTTCCTCTAGTTCTCAATCTCCAGCCGGTGAACTCGCCTTCAACTTTTCTATCCAGAACAACCTTGAGCAGTTGGTGCAACTCCCTACCCGTATCCCTGACCGTCTTGGTGATGAACCCAACATACTTGATCTTTTCTTAACCTCTAATCCTTCTCCTTATACTGTTAAACTCTTTCCTCCTCTGGGTTCATCCGATCACCTTCTTATCTCCGTATCTTGTTCTGTCTCTTCAAGTCTTCCGCAAGAACGGCCCCCGCCTTCGGCGAGGAGACGTCTGTGGCACTTCGGTGCTGCTAACTGGTCAGACTTGCGGTTGTACTTCTCTGATTTCCCATGGAATGATTATTGCTTTCGTGGGAGGGGTCCCTCGGAGTGTGCAGAGCGTATAACCGAGGTGATTCTCTCTGGCATGGAAGCGTACATTCCATATTCTTTCCCTTCTACTAAACCTAACAAACCTTGGTTTAACTCTGCTTGTTCTCGCGCTATCCGCCGCAGGGATACTGCCTTCAGAGATTACCGTCGTCTTCAAACTCCTGAAACTCATGCTACTTATATTTCATCCCGGAATCGTGCAAAATCTATTCTTCGAGATACCAAAAACTCTTTTCTCCGCCGCAAATGCAATAATCTTTCTGGTTCTTCTTCATCTCGCCCTTTCTGGCATTTCGCAAAAAATGTCAACTCTAACTTTGCTTCTTCCTCTTTCCCTCCTCTAGTCTCTTCTGATGGCACAACTGCCATTTCACCTTCTACTAAAGCTGAACTCTTCGCCCAAACTTTTGCCTCTAACTCTACCTTGGACGATTCCGGAGCTATTCCTCCTCCTACAACCCCCTCCAACTCATTTATGCCTAACATTGTAATTTCTTCTAAAGATGTCATTTCTGCTCTCTCTGAACTTAACACTAAGAAGGCGTATGGTCCTGATGGTATTCCTCCTGCGGTTCTCAAAACTTGTGCTTCTGAGCTTGCACCCTGCCTTGGTAAACTATTTCGTCTTTGCCTTTCTACTTCGATCTTCCCTTCTTGTTGGAAACGTGCTCTCATTCAACCTGTACCGAAGAAGGGGGACCCTTCTCAACCTTCTAACTATCGTCCAATTTCTTTAACCTCCGTTCTTTCTAAAGTTTTCGAATCTATCCTTAACAGGAAGATTTGGAAACATCTCAATTCTTCCAATCTTATCTCTGATCGCCAGTATGGCTTTCGTAAAGAACGTTCTACTGGTGATCTTCTTTCCCTACTTTCTGACTCTTGGTCCTCCACTCTTCGGGGTTTCGGTGAATCTTTCGCTGTGGCGCTAGACATATCGAAAGCTTTCGATAGAGTCTGGCACAAAGCTTTGATTTCCAAACTTCACTCTTTCGGAATCTATCCTTCTCTCTGTGACCTCCTATCTAATTTCCTTTCTGGTCGTTCTATAGCAGCTGTTGTAGACGGCCACCGTTCCTCCTATAAAACTATAAATAGTGGTGTTCCTCAAGGATCTGTCCTTTCTCCAACTCTTTTTCTAATTTTCATCAATGATCTTCTCTCTATTACTTCGTCTCCTATACACTCCTATGCCGATGACTCCACCCTTCATTATTCCTTTCAATTTGAAAGACGTCCCTCCCAACAACAGTTATTAGACGCAAGAAGGATTGCCTTGGAGCAACTGACCTCTGATCTATCTCTCATTTCAAATTGGGGCAGAGAAAACATGGTCGTTTTCAATGCCTCAAAAACTCAATTCCTCCATCTTTCTACTCGACACAATCTTCCACACAACTATGACATCTTCTTCGAAAACACTCAACTCAAACCTTCATCTGTTCTCAATATTCTCGTGTTTCTTTTTCTCGTGATCTTTCTTGGAAAGATCACATTATTTCTCTCTCTAAACAAGCTTCTAAGAGGTTGGGTGTTCTGTGGCGCCTTCGTAGTTTTTTTACGCCACCCCAGTTGCTTGCTCTGTATAGGGGTGTTGTTCGCCCCTGTATGGAGTACGCCTCGCATATCTGGGGTGGGTCCACACATACAACTCATCTTGAAAAGGTGGAGTCTAGGGCTTTTCGTCTTATCAACTCTCCTGCTCTTACTAACTCTCTCCAATCTCTTTCTTCCCGTCGAATTGTTGCGTCACTCTCTCTATACTATCGCTATTACAACGGACATTGCTCTTCTGAACTCTCACGTCGCATACCTCCTCCACTGAGAAGGGTTCGTGCGACACGTCTTTCTACACAGTCTCATCCTTTCTCTGTCCAACTCTCCGACCCCAGACTTAACCGCTATGCTCAATCTTACATGTACTCTACTGGTAAAGTCTGGAACACACTCCCTTTATCTGTTTTCCCAACTTCCTTTGACTTGCACACTTTTAAACGCCGTGTATCGGGTCACGTCGGCCATTAGCGACCCCGAATCTGATTGCTTCCCGGCTCCGGTGGATATTGGTAGGCCTTTGGCCTTTGCCCACCGGAGGAGACATAAAAAAAAAATATATATATATATATATATATATATATATATATATATATATATATATATATATATATATATATATATATATATATATATATATATATATATATATATATATATATATATATATATATATATATATAGTGGTACCTAGGTATACGTCCTTAATCTGTACCAGATCCTTAGACTTGCACCACAGGAATTATGTGAAACGAATTTTTACCATAATAAAAAAAGGGAAAATGATTACTCCGTTCTCATTAAAAAAGAAAAAAAAATATCCTATTTTTATAGGCATATTATATATTGATAGGGTTGTAAAATAATTTAAACACTCCTTAATACTAAAATATTTAAATACAAAATGCAATTAGATAAAATAAACCAAAATTTAACCTCATTTTATCATGATGAGAAGAGTCTAATGCCTTGTAGGATGGGGCTAAGAAGGGAAGAGTAGGAGATGTTATTTTTTGGAAGGAGAGTCTCCTTCTAACAAAACTTCGAGAATCTGAAATTCTTGTATTTTTTTTTATTTCGTCTTTTTTTGGTACTTGGAACAGGCTGAGGCTCACCAAGTTTTATTTTTATCAAAAATCTGTCCAAAGAACTTTGCTTCTGTCTTCTCTTCAGTATGTTTCGTAAATGTGACATTGTCTGGTCATTCCAGGCAATGTAATCACAGCTTATTTGGGCTTTGTTGGAGTGTTACTTCTCTGCAAATTTTTTGACATCCATCTATTTGTTTTCCACTAGATTTCCTTCATTAATGATTCATTTTGAGTCGTATTCCAAACGAAGGTCGTATATCAAGAAAAGTTTTTCGCGTCAAAACAGGGCTAATACCAAGTTGGAATTATTCCAAAGCGGAAGTATAAATAGGTACCACTATATATATATATATATATATATATATATATATATATATATATATATATATATATATATATATATATATATATATATATATATATATATATATATATATATATATATATATATATATATATATATATATATATATATATATATATATATATATATATATATATATATATATATATATATATATATATATATATATATATATATATATATATATATATATATATATATATATATATATATATATATATATATATATATATAAATATGTAATTGCACAGGATCGGGTGCATGGGATCCTGAAATCTATGAACGTCAGGAAGGACAGCTGCAAGAATGGCATTCCCACTAGTATTTTGAGGGAGTGTTATTCCGAGTTTGAGCTTGTCCTTATTCAGCTCTACTCTCTATGCCTTAAAACTAATACTTTTCCTCAGTGTTGGAAGCGTGCGTTTGTTCAGCCGATCCCGAAAAAAAGGTAGCCTCTCTGACCCTTCTAACTATCGATCTATAGCTCTCACTTGTGTTCTGTCAAAAAATTTTGAAACTCTACTGAACTTTCATTTCCTGGATCATTTCGAGTCTCATTCTCTTCTCTCAGATCACCAGAATGGCTTTCGACGCTCGAGGTCAACTGGTGACATACTTTCCTATTTTACTGATCTATGATCTTCTGCCCTTAGGGACTTCGGGAAGTCTTGTGTGGTGGCGCTTGACATATCCAAGGCTTTTGACCGGGTATGGAATGCGTCGCTGCTCTTCAAGCTCTCTTCCTGAGTTTCCTCCTTCCCCTTTGCTTACTCTAGTCTAGTTTTCTATCAGATCGTTCCATTTCGGCGCTTGTAGATGGAGCGACCTCTTCTTTTTCTGTCAACTGTGGTGTTCCTCAGGGTTCTGTTTTATATCCAACCTTATTTTTACTTTTCATTAAAGATCTTCTCAACTGAACTTCTAACTCTGTTCACCTTTATAATGAAGACTCAACTCTACCTTCTTCTACTCATTTCAAATCTGCTCCCTCATTTGCTTCTATTGTTGCTTCTCGCCTTCAACTTTCCGATTCTATTCTTGCCGATCTGGATGGGATTTCCCTGTTGGGTCATAGCAACCTTGTGAAAATCAACTCTTTAAAGACTCAATTTCTTCACATCTCTTTCTCAAAAACACCTCCCAACTTTCCTATCCTCTTCGATGGCTCTCCCTCCTCACCTGTAAATAAACATAAACAATAAACTGTCTTGGAAACCACATATCACAATGGTTACTAAAGCGGCCTCTAAGAAGCTGGGAATTCTGTTCAGGTTGCGAGAATTTTTCCTTTTTGAGCAGTTACTCCAAATATATAAGGGTCTTATTCGCCCTTGTATGTAGTACTGTTCTCACATCTTGGGGGGAAGGGGGTTCCGGCTCCTCCTCTCTTCTGGATAGGGTTGATTCTAAAGCTAAAAGATTAATAAACTGTCCCATATTTTCAAACTCTTTTGACTCCCTATCTCTGCGACATGACGTGCTACAATGGCATGTGCTCGAGGGAATTGGACTCTCGCATTCCTCCACGGTTGAATCGTCCTCGTTGCGCAAGGGGTGTCCTGCTTTCGCACGAATTTTGTGTGGATGTAGGAAACCCCAGAGTAGCCCGTTGTTGTATCTCCTTCTTTCCAGCCACCTCTGTTCTGTAGAACTCTCTACCATCATCTATTTTTTTTCCTGTATTTAATCTTCAACTCTTTAAGGCCTCCGTCTGTGCCCACCTGATAGATGTGCGTTAGGTGTGTGTTTGAGTGAGTTTTCTTCCTTTGTGTGTGCCCCTCCTTAAAAAGGGCTATGCATGCCCGTGAGTGGTGGCGATCTGTATATATATATATATATATATATATATATATATATATATATATATATATATATATATATATATATATATATATATATATATATATATATATATATATATATATATATATATATATATATATATATATATATATATATATATATATATAGGAACCGACCGGGGCCCCGGCCCCGGCCCCGGCCAACCCCGGCCATTTTTACTGACCCCGGCCCCGGCCCCGGCCCCGGCCCCGGCCAAAAATCAAGGAAAACCGGGGTTGCCGGCCGGGGTTAAAATGGCAAATTATACTTAAATTTTTTTTTTTTTTTTAAATTTTCAGCCGATTCTGCTGAAACTTTCAGTTATATAGATTTTTTACCGGTAAGAAAAGTCCATTTCTAGCGTTTTTCCGAGTCTATTACGGTTAAAAGTTTTTTTTTTTTTTTTTTTTTTTTTTTTTTTTTTTTTTTTTTTTTACCCTTTTTTAATTGAATGGCGGTGCCAAACCACTTTTTAGAATGAGCTGAAAATTGGACTATTTATTCAAAATTAAATGGGATACAAAAGTCTCTAAAAGACCTTTGTTCCCAAAGTTATAGGAAAAATGTTATAAGCCAAAAACTGACCAACTATAGAAAAAAAAATTTTTTTTGAACAAAAAAAATCCACCTTTTCAGACAAAAATTTTTTTTAAAAATACAACTATAACATTTCCTATTTTTGGTGTGTATAGAGGAGGGGTGGGGCTACAAATTCCTCTATGTACTTTATTCGATGACATTCGTTGGTTTTGAGATATAGCCTTCAAGAAGGTCCATTTTTGGCCAAATTTCAAAAATTCCCAAAATTTGAGAGGCTATATCTCGCTTCAAGCAAAGAGCATTTAAATATGCACTAAATAAATATTGTTGCCCTGCCCTCTTCTAAACAATATTTACAAATAAAAAAAAATAGTAGGTAGCGTTTTTTATAAATAATTTTTTCTCCAGAAGGGTACGATTTTTGCAAATTTTTTTTCAAGTGCTTATATAACTTTTTTCTAGACGTGATATCAAAAACCTATTCCCATCAATGCAAGAAATTGGGGCAAAGGTATTCAGCTAAATTTTCAGCTCATGTGGACCAGTGGCTTGATCCAGTTATTAATTTTTTTCAACTTTGGGTCCAAATAAGTTTCAAACCGTTATAGACTCAAAAAAATGCTCGAAATCAACTCAGAACTTCGTGAAAAAATTCACATACTTTGAAAATTTCAGCTCAATCAGTCAAATAATATAAAAAAAAAAAATTCAAACAAAATATAAGAAAATTAAGATTATTTTCCTTTTCTGTTTCTTTTGACCGCTCCTTTTCTGCTAGTGAATGTTCATCTTTGTGTTTTGATTTTAGATACTCCAAAAAGATTTGGTTGAAATTTTTTTACTTGTAGCACCCGGAGGTTCTCTTCTAATTTTCTGACTGCAGATGTTAACATTTAGCTATTTCGAGCCTATCCTGAAACATTGTAAAGTATTCAAATACTGCAGAAGCTGATCTTTTAGCCATATTGACTGAAAGTATAAACAAAATAATAATTTTTAAATAATGCAGCTAAATGATACAAGTTTGATACATGGCAATAAAATAACAATGATATGTATAAATACAGGATAAATTGATAATTTTATATCTTACATTTTTTCAAACTTTACCTTAGGGTCTTACTTAAGTAAACCTGTTGAATCACTATTATGAATTAGAATTTTTTTTTTTTTAATTTTTGTACTTTTTTTTTTTTTTTTTTTTTTTTTTTTTTTTTGTAATTTTTTGATTTTTTTTTTAGAGAAAATGCATATAATCATTAATTTAAGTGAATGTTGGCTAATCTACTCCTTCCTTACAATTAAATAAACCTTCTATCTAATTTTCTTAACCATAAATTTCAGTGCTTTTGACCTCTTTACAAATTTTAGAAAACCCCGGCCAGAACCCCGGCCCCGGCCCCGGCCAAATTTGGGTGACCCTGGCCAAATTCCAACCCCGGTCGGTCCTATATATATATATATATATATATATATATATATATATATATATATATATATATATATATATATATATATATATATATATATATATATATATATATATATATATATATATATATATATATATATATATATATATATATATATATTCATGATTCTCTTAAAAATGTGAATCAGACGACCAGGCTGTTTAGTTACCTTCAAACCAACATCTCCCATCATCAATATTTGGCTTGATAATTTGTGATTGCATCGAACTTGGAAAACTTTCAATGGGAATCAATTGCATCGCCAAAGTTACCGAAGAGATGAATAATGGGAAGCCATGACATATTAAACAATATATGAAGAAACGACGGATAGATTGAGATAAATCACTAATAGACTGCATTTTAAAAGTTCCCCTGAAATAAAAAAAAAACATTGTATATATATATATATATATATATATATATATATATATATATATATATATATATATATATATATATATATATATATATATATATATATATATATATATATATATAATAGAGTTTTTGAAGTCTGCTAAAACTCTCACAGACTATTTCTATGTAGAAAATTAATGCTTACTATTGGACTCGAACCAGCAAACTTTAAGATGGTAAGTCTTGTACGTTAACACTATGCCATGGCAGTTCAAAAGGAAACCGCATTGGAATTGCTCATAATCTACAGTCATGACGTCAATCCCAATGGATTCCCCCTACCGCAAGTTAGGCAAAGGGCAACGAAGTCAAAGATTGATTCATCATGAGCAGTTCCAATGGGATTTCCTTTTGAACTGCCATGGCATAGTGGTTAACGCACAAGACATACCATCTTAAAAATTGCTGGCTCGAGTCCAATAGCAGATATTAATTTTTAAATAGAAATAGTCTGTGAGAGTTTTTACAGACTTTAAAAACTGTAACTGTCTGTTAGTTATGAATTCGACCTCTGGCCTCATTGCCCTTTTCCTGAGTTGCGGTAGGGGGAATCCTTTGGGATTGTCGTCATGACTGTAGATCATGAGAAATTCCAATGCGGTTTCCTTTTGAACCGCCATGGCCTAGTGGTTAACGCACAAGACTTACCATCTTAAAGGTTGCTGGTTCGAGTCCAATTGCAAACATTATATATATATATATATATATATATATATATATATATATATATATATATATATATATATATATATATATATATATATATATATATATATATATATATATATATATATATTAACGTATTTACTCATTATTAATCCCCAAGGCAAATTATTAAAATCCATACCTGATAATCCTAAAAATTTCAAAACAGGTGATGTTCAGCCAAAAATAAAAAGAGAGTAAGAAATACTGATCCAAAATTGCTGATAAAAAAATATATATATATATATATATATATATATATATATATATATATATATATATATATATATATATATATATATATATATATATATATATATATATATATATATATATATATATATATATATATATATATATATATATATATATATATATATATATATATATATATATATCCTCCGGTGGCCAAAAGCCAGAGGCCTACCAAATTAAACCGAAGTTAGAAAAATCTTAAACCAGATCGAATGAGGCCAACATATCCAGACACACGGCGCTTGAAAGTATGCAAGTCAAAGGAAGTTGGGAAAACAGATAAAGGAAGTGTGTTCCAGACTTTACCAGCAGAGTATATGTAAGATTGAGCATAGCGGTTAAGTCAGAGGGATGGACAGAGAAAAGATGACTGTGTAGAAAGGCGTGTCGCACGAACTCTCCTCAATGGAGAAGGTATGCGACGAGAGAGTTCAGAAGAACAGTGTCCGTTGTAATAGCGATAGTAAAGAGAGAGTGGTGAAACAATTCGATGGGCAGAAAAAGATTGAAGAGAGTTAGTAAGAGCATGAGAGTTGATGAGACGAAAAGCCCTAGACTCCACCTTCTCAAGGAGAGCTGTATGAGTGGAACCACCCCAGATGTGCGACGCATACTCCATGCAAGGGCGAACAAAACCCCTATACAGAGCAAGAAACTATGGAGTCGTGAAGTAATTTTGAAGGTGCCTTAGAACACCCAACCTCTTAGAAGCTTCTTTAGAAAGAGAAATAATGTGATCTTTCCAAGAAATATCACGAGAAAAGGATACGCCAAGAATATTAAGAACAAATGAAGATTTGAGTTGTGTGTTTTCGAAGAAGATATAATAATTGTGTGGAAGATTGTTTAGTGGAGAGATGGAGGAACTGAGTTTTTGAGGCATTGAAAATACCCATGTTTTCTCTGCCCCAATTTGAAATACGTGAAAGATCAGAGGTTACTTGCTCTAAGGCTACCCTTCTCCAGTCTATCAACTGCTACTGGGTTGGGCGTTTTTCAAATTGGAAGGAGTAATGACTGGTGTAGTCATCGGCATAGAAGTGGATAGGAGATGTGGTAATAGAGAAGGTCATTAATGAAAAGCAGAAAAAGTGTTGGGATCGGACAGATCCTTGAGGAACACCACGATTAATAGATTTAAAGGAAGAACGGTGGCCGTCTACAACAGCTGCAATAGGACGACCGGAAAGGAAATTAGAGAGAAAATCACAGAGAGCAGGATAGATACCGAAAGAGAGAAGATTAGAAATCAAAGCTTTATGCCAGACTCTATCGAAAGCTTTCGATATGTCTAGCGCCACAGCAAAAGATTCACCGAAATGCCGAAGAGCGGAGGACCAAGAGTCAGAGAGAAGGGAAAGAAGATCACCAGCAGAGCGTTTCTTACGAAAGCCATACTGACGATCAGAGATAAGATTAGAAGAAATGAGATGTTTCCAAATCTTCCTGTTGAGGATAGATTATAAAAATTTAGAGAGAACGGAGTTCAAAGAAATGGGAAGGTAGTTGGAGGGTTGAGAGGGGTTCCTCTTCTTCGGCACAGGCTGAATGAGCGTTCGTTTCCAGCAAGAAGGGAATATATATATATATATATATATATATATATATATATATATATATATATATATATATATATATATATATATATATATATATATATATATATATATATATATATATATATATATATATATATATATATATAATTGGGTTTGTATCATATATTAGAAGTTTTTGAGATGAAAGGATTGAGGGCTATATGTGGTTTAAGGAGGGTAGATAGAGTCAGAAACGAAAGAATAAGAGAGATGTGTGAATGGAAGAGGGGAATTGTGCGTAGAGCGGAAGAGGGTGTATTAAGATGGTTTGGGCATATGTGTAGAATGGATGAGAATAGGATGGTGGAGTAGAGTGATGAGATCCGAGATAGAGGGAGGAAGGGGGAGGGGAAGGCCGAGGTGGAGGTGGATGGATGGGGTGAGGGAGATACTGGGGGGAAAAGTTTTGAATGTGGACGAAGGTAGGAGAGTCGCGGAGGACAGAGTGAGATGGAGGGCAGTGGTGGGGAGATGGGAGATAGAGTGTGGATGTGGGTGTGGGTGAGCGAACTGTGACGGGCACCACCCCACGAGAGTAAGAAAGTGAATGTATAAAATAAAATAATAAATAAAATAAATAAATATATATATATATATATATATATATATATATATATATATATATATATATATATATATATATATATATATATATATATATATATATATATATATATATATATATATATATATATATATATATATATATATATATATATATATATATATTTTTCTACAGAACGTCACCGCTCAAGGGCAGAGCCCTCTTCAAGGAGGGGGCACACACACATAGAGAGAACTCGTTTAAACACACACACCTAACGCACAGCCCTCAGGTGGGCGCAGACGGAAGCCTTGAAGAGTGGAAGGTTAAATACAGAAGGAAAAATAGATGAAGGTAGAGAGTTCCACAGAATTGAGGTGGCTGGAAAGAAAGAGGTACCACAACGGGCTAGCCTGGGTTTTCCTACGTCCACACAAAATTTTTGCGAAAGCAGGGCACCCCTTGTGCAACGAGAACGACGCAATGGTGGAGGAATGCGAGAGGCCAATTCCCTCGAGCACCTGCCGTTGTAGTACCTGTAGAAAAGAGATAGCGCGCCAACGTCACGTCGCAGAGACAGAGGGTCAAGAGAGTTTGAAAGTAGGGGACAGTTAATTAATCTTTTAGCTTTTGACTCAACCCTATCCAGAAGAGAGGAGGAGCCGGAGCCCCCCCAAATGTGAGAACAGTACTCCATACAAGGGCGAATAAGACCCTTATATATTTGGAGTAACTGTTCAGAAGAGAAAAATTCTCGCAATCTGAACAGAACTCCCAGCTTCTTAGAGGCCCCTTTAGCAACCATTGTGAAATGTGGTTTCCAAGATAGTTTGTTGTTTATGTTTAGACCAAGAATGTTAATGTTATTTACAGGTGAGACGGGAGAGCCATCGAAGAGGATAGGAAAGTTTGGAGGTGTTTTTGAAAGGGAGATGTGAAGAAGTTGAGTTTTT
>SEYY01004978.1:20000-22500 GCA_009176605.1 Armadillidium nasatum | reverse complement strand
GTTCGATCCCACTTGAGATTCTTAGGTATATACTACCTAGAAAAGTTTCTCTCCTCGAATAGGGCAATGCCCATCTGATGTAAACTTTAAAAAAAGATTAATATGGTGTTCACTTAATTAATTTCCTTTAAAAACAGAATAAAATTTTCAATATTTTTCAAATGGAAATTAGAAAAAGATGTTAAATTTTAATATCATGAGATATCGAACACTTTTTCATACTTGTCTTTCTTCAAACTTCTCTGAACTTCTTGTCGTTTGAATGAAATTAACATCAATATTATTTAATATTTTCTTTATGTCTTCTTCATCTTCATACCTCAAATACTACCAAGAAAAGTTCCTCTCCTCGAATAGGCAATATATCCCAGGAAGGGTTATTACCAAGACAATGGGATTATCATCTTTAATTTGGTTTGTAAACTCTTTTTCTTGGAGTTCTTAAAACCATCTGCTCATTAATAATTGGTTTCCAACATTAAGCCATGGGTTTTAGACCCCCAAGTAGGATTTTCACCCTGTCAATTTACCTTTTTATTTTTATTTTATTTTTTTTTTTTTTTTACAGAAACGACACCACTCACGGGCAGAGTCCTTTTCATGGAGGGGGCTTCTCTGTTCATATGTATTCTTAGTTCTTTCTCCTAGAGTTCTCCAGAATATCGTATTTTTCAGGACCTTCCTATCCCAACATTCGTTTTAATCAGTGAAATTGAAGAGGTGAGTTGCTAGCCATGTAACCCTGACTCTCCTGCAAGTTCTGATTATGTCGACATGTATATTCTCCAGTTTTTACATAAACAATAAATACCTATCAAAACAGAAGAAAAGAAAAACCTACTCGGAGCATAAATGACTTTAATATTCTTACCCTATTTCTGTTTCTCTCCTAGTATCTGTGCTCGAACGGATGACTACAGTTCCGTTTTCTGGAAGTGCAGCGTTTCCTTTCAAAACATCGATCGTAACTTCTTCTGAGAGATGTGTTAATCACAATCAGATATGTCTCGCTACCTTCATATGACCTGTAAGGAAAAGTTGATATATATATATATATATATATATATATATATATTATATATATATATATATATATATATATATATATATATATATATATATATATATATATATATATATATATATATATATATATATATATATATATATATATATATATATATATATATATATATATATATATATATATATATATATATATATATATATATATATATATATATATATATATATATATATATATATATATATATTATATATATATATATATATATATATATATATATATATATATATATATATATATTTTTTTTTTTTTTTTTTTTTTACAGAACACCGCCACTCACGGGCATAGCCCTTTTCAAGGAGGGAGCACACACTAAATAAAAAAAAAACATTCAAACACAGACCTAACGCACATCCCTCAGGTGGGCACAGACGGAAGCCTTGAAGAGAGGAAGATTACAGGAGGAAAAATAGATGATGGCAGAGAGTTCTACAGAACAAATGTGGCTGGAAAGAAAGAGGCACCACAACGGGCCAGCCTGGGGTTTCCTACATCCACACAAAAATGGTGCGAAAGCAGGGAACCCCTTGTGCAACGAGGACGACAAAACTGTGGAGGAATGCGAGAGGCCAATTCCCTCGAGCACCTTCCATTGTAGTACCTATATATATATATATATACCTATACCTTTTCAGAAGGAGTATTTGCAATAGATCCATCAGAGCGAATAAAAGGAGGAAAGGCAAATTTACAGAAGTTACTAGAGATATTTTTGACGAGACCATAAATTTTTATCAGTAGGAGAGCCATGGAGGTCAACGCATTTCCTTTTTATGAAAGCACGCTTAGACAGTCGAAGAACATCCCTGCAACGATTCCGAGCTGAATAAAAATTAGCAAGAGTGATAGGAGAAGGAGAGTTTTTCCATGCACGATAAGCATTGTCTCTCTCCCGAAGGACAAGAGAACAGTTGCCATCGAACCATGGATTTTGAGGAGAAAAAGATTTAGTTGTAGATGGAATGAATCTGCCCATCCCGTCAAGGATCACTGCCCCTACCTTTTCAGCAGAGACAGAAGCATCCCCAGATATAAAGCAAGATTCACTCCAATGATAGGTAGCAAAGAAGCGGCTCACTGCCCCCCAATTAGCCCGATTAAAGTGCCAGAAAGTACGTTTAGGGCATGGTGGAGCTGTTGGAGAGAAAGCATTATAACTAAGAGCTATAAGATTATGGTCAGAGTTACCAATAGGAGGGAAAATGGTGTATTTATAACTAGAAGGAGTAGTGGTGAAGCATAAATCAAGTGTATTCAAGAATTAGTTAGGACGATCTGGAATGTGTGTGGGGTTCCCTAATCAATTGCTCCAGATCGTTGAGAATGCTGAATGATTTGGCCTCCCTCCCACCTGTATCAGTATGAGAGGAGCCCAACCATTCAGTGTGATGTACGTTGAAATCCCCTAAATAG
>SEYY01004978.1:0-15000 GCA_009176605.1 Armadillidium nasatum | reverse complement strand
TAATACAGATAATAATTGAACAACTTGCAAATGATACCAGATGAGCACAAAGATGATATGTACAAACGAAAATGTATTTAGAAGACAGTATATTAACAAAGTATTACAGTCTGGTATCAACCTGGAGAAACAAAGGAAAAAGAGTGCTAATAACCAGACTTAAGTCTATTTATCTCTCGGCAGTTAGAACTTCTCTTCGGAATAGTGTGGTTCATAATAAAACGATTTGCTTACAGTCATCAATATAGAGCATAGAATGTGCGAAATCAGTAGCAAATAGACACATCCTTCTACAAACTCAACAGAGTGCAAAAACTTCTAATGAAAAATTGCTTACGATTTTTAAGCTCTCATGATTTTACCTGCATTTTTGGACTCGTCCCATTGCATCGGAGTACGAGCAGGATCTCTACTTGTTTCAGTATAATGCTCTGGCCCATTATTACATCCTGCCGGATCTTGTGTGTCTTCGTATGATATATAGGTGTCAACCATTCCTAATAATGATAATAATAATAATAATAATAATAATAATAATAATAATAATAATAATAATAATAATAATAATAATAATAATAATAATAATAATAATAATAAATAATAATAAAATAATAAATAAGATGAAGAAGAAGAAGAAGAAAAAATAATAAATAATAAGTAATAATATATATATATATATATATATATATATATATATAATATATATATATATATATATATATATATATATAGTATATATATATATATATATATATATACTGTATATAATCATACCAATTTCTTCTCCATAGTACGTGGTTGGAGTACCAGGTAATAGTAGAATAAACATGTTTAAAGCATCGATTAAATCAACTCCAAATCTTGATGAAACTCTTTTGTTATCGTGGTTACCAAGCTATATATATATATATATATATATATATATATATATATATATATATATATATATATATATATATATATATATATATATATATATATATATATATATATATATATATATATATATATAAAAGAGGAAAGAGAGTAACTATAGCATTAAGATCTGCTTATAAAGATTTTAGTAATTTTATCTTTTAGTATTTTTGGAAAAACATTTTTATATTTGCTAAAAGGGAAAGAGTTTGAAAAACATTGTCTAATTAACCTTGAAGAAGTTATATTATCAGAAAGTTTAACAATAACCAAAACAATGGGGAGAAAATTATTGAAAAAATTAAATAAAATAAATTAAATCATTTATTAAAAAAAAAAAAAAATTTTTAAAAATTTTTTTTTTAATTATGTTTACTTTTTCTTTGTTAATTTATTTAGTAATTCATTTCAATACCCACCACCCAATTTGGCCATCTCCCACTTGGCATATTATCCATCCACAGATCCACAAGATTTTTTAAATTCGTGCCAGTTAAATCACTTCTATTGAATAATTTTGTAATTAACAGAAAATTGAATGGAAAATCGGAAATGGGATACGATTCATTTCCGTAGTATCTCATTATCTGACTTATATCATCATCATAAACTTCTGTCATCATAAATCTGCAGAAAAATAAAAACTTGTAAACGCAGAACTTTGTAATTTTTTAAATTTAATTTGCAAAAGATGTCCTCATTCCAAGCACAATTTGATTTGTAATTTTTCCGTTTTAATTTTGTTTTTGTTATTAATTTATCACTTAAAAGTAGGAACTTTATCAACGGAAAATTTATTCTTCTAAAAATACTAAAAACTGAATATTAATATATAATAATATAATAATAATAATAATAATAATAATAATAATAATAATAATAATAATAATAATAATAATAATAATATAATAATAATAATAATAATAATAATAATAATAACAATAATAATAATAATAATAATACAGGTTTTGCAGGTTTCAAAAAATTTATAATTTTTATTAGAAAAAATATAGTCAAGTTAAAGCTTTCTACCTCTCACAATGAGCATCTCTTTAAGTACATAATTTTTTTCCCTAACCATGTTTTTTAATATATAAAATTATTAAATATAATATACAAGCTTAAAAACATTATATACATATTCTAAGATATATTATGAATTAGGGAGACGTAGTTCAATATTTAAAGTAAAGTCTTTATCCTTAAGTAATTTTTACTTCCTTAAATAAAGGAATTAAGATGGTTGAAAATCTTATTATTTTTTTTTTATATTAATATCCAGTTCAAGTTCCTTAAAGTAAAAGATGTAGCCAAAGGTGGACCCTGAAAGAATTATTCTTACACCAAGTCTCTCGACCAAACCATATATATAAATAGAAACATATCCATGAACCTAGATATTGATTTCAATGTTTCTTTCTTCTCTGTTTATTGTTCAACTTACTGTTTGTTTTTGCATTTTGACTAGAGCTTCATAAAACAAATATAAATAAATTTAAATTTATAAATTATCATAACAACAGATTCTTAGTATCGACATACCTTTCGTCATAGCTATCAAGTATATCATACCATCCTCTAGTTATCTTAAAAGTCTCTGGTAAATTAATTGTGAATGTGTGATTTAAATAATAATACTGAGTGGGATCAGTTATTCCAGAATCTTGAGCAATAGGTTCATCTGCTCCATAAACATCTTCTACTTCAACAAGATATTTTAAGGCATCAACTCTAAAACCATCTACTCCTTTATCCAACCAAAACCGAAAAACATTCTGAAAGTTGAAGAATTGCATTAAAATTGAAATATTTTATTGAATATATATATATATATATATATAATATATATATATATATATATATATATATATATATATTAATATATATATTTATTTCCTGTGGTTCTCAAAACTTGTGCTTCCGAGCTTGCACCCTGCCTTGGTAAACTTTTTCGTCTATGTCTTTCTACTTCAACCTTCCTTCTTGCTGGAACGTGCGCTCATTCAGCTGTGCCGAAGAAGGGGGACCCTCTCAACCCTCTAACTATCGTCCCATTTCTTTAACCTCCGTTCTTTCTAAAGTTTTGAATCTATCCTTAATAGGAGGATTTGGAAACATCTCAATTCTTTAATCTTATCTCTGATCGCCAGTATGGCTTTCGTAAAAACGAAACTGGTGATCTCCTTTCCCTTCTCTCTGACTCTTGGTCCTCCAGCTCTTCGGCGTTTCGGTGAATCTTTGCTGTTCGCTAGACATATCGAAAGCTTTCGATAGAGTTAGCACAATCTCTCTCGAGAGATTAATACACTTAAACTTGTCCCTCTATAAGTGTAATCTGATAATACACATATGCCTACTTCAAATTTATTTACTGAGTTGATTGATTCTATTACTCTATCTATGTATGGTTCCCTTTCTACGATGACGAATTATTCTTTAAAAAATATGGCTTCACAATTATCGCCCGAGTTAAATCCAGTCACATAGCTACGTTTCATGTTGAGATGAGACTGGCATTATACTATGCTCTTCCTTATATATTCTATTTTAAAACGACGATTGTGTTCACTCGGAGAGATTACACTCTCTAATTATTCTCAATACTAACTTATCATTTCACTACTTATCAAGTCTTAAATTAGACCTTCGATACAAGCTGAACATTGTAAGGGTCAATTAACTTACAGCATATATATAACATCTACTCTACTGTACTGAGATGATCCTCCAATACATCTTCTCAGAAATATACGATAGGCTATTTCAAAAATATAGTTAGAAAGGTGTGCACGATCTCTTACTCATGTCAAATCATTATACAACATTTATTTTGAAATAGCACAAAGTATGAGATAGTTCGGTCCTTATATAGATAGAGACTAGAAACTCTGATATACATGAACTAATACATTCGTAAGTTTTCACATATCTTCTAAGTGTGTGCAATAAAGATGTTGATATTTTGTAGAGAAGTTTTTTTGATTTCTAAACATGTCTTTTTGATTAAATATCATAAATAATCATCAATTTATCCCATCCTCTCTACTCGTAGCACAATCTTCACCACAACTAACTTAATGATTAATCTACTTTCGAGAAACTCACTCAACTTACTAGTCTACTTATATCATCTGTTCTTATTAATTACCTTCGTATGAGTATAATTTATATTTTTCGTGAAATCTTTATCTGGAAAGAATCAAGTTAAAAAAACAATTACCTATCTCTTATTCTAAACAAGCTATTCTTTACTAAGATATTATTAGGTTGTAATATTCATGAGGTCACTCATTATACAGTATATACTTTATACATACCATCACTATACCAGTTTACTTGCTCTGTATATACGGAGGTGTTTAGTTCGTCACTACCCTGTATGGAGTTCATCCGTCACAAATCAGTTGTTGATATGTAGTATCCACTAACATATTTATATATACACAGCTACTCTGAGTTGAATTAAAAGTGAGTGTAGTCTATAGGCTTTACTAGTGTTATCAACTCTCTACTTATTACACATACCTATCTCAATATTATCTTTCTGCCTCGTGATATAGAAATTGTTTAGGCGATAACTCATTCCTATCTATCTATCCTTAATCTGACCTATATTATAACATTGATATACACTTATAGCTCTTACTGAAACTCTTACTCAGATCGTTCTATTAAGACCGTCTTTTCACACACTATGTAAGAAGGAGTTTCGTGTCAGGACTCTCTACGCAATCTTTCTGAACGCAATACAAGTTACTTTATATTTATCTACTGCTACCACTTACTCTTAGACTATACCAGACTTATAACCGTATGCTCAATCTATACATGATATCTCTACTTGGTTAAGTCTGGGAAACCACTCCTTATACTTTATCATATTTTCTCAAACTTATTCCTATTAGATCTACACACTTTCTATAAACGATCGTGTTATCGGGTCTTACGTTGAGGTGCTTTATATAATCTGACCTATAAAGTGTTTCCGAGTCTTTCCACTAATCTCTCATGTAGTGGATAACTTTGTTAAGATAGCCTCATGCCTTATTGAAGTCACCTACTCAGAAGGTGATTAATAATAATATTTAATAATATATAATATATTAATATATATAAATATAATATATATATATATATATATATATATATAATTATTATATTATAATAATATATATATATCTATACTTTTTTAATTTAGTAGAATACTGTATATATATTATATTATATCTATGTAGGAGGTGCAGAATGACTTGGGAAGTTTCGTAATTTCTTAAACATTATTAAGAGTCCTATTAAGAGAGAATGCAAGACACACTACATAACGCAGCATAATGTATACAAATACTTGTTCGTCGCAACAAATGACACTTGAAGGGAGCGCGAGCTGAAAATCTTGTGTGAGATATATTTGTCTCACTAATTCCGCAAATGAAATTAAAAGCGCGATTCTGGCGTGCGTAAATTAAATATATTTATATAAGGTCTAGTTTAATTATAATTAGCGCAATTATTTTTTGAGACATGACAAAGAACCATCCAATAAGAAAAAAAAAAAAGTACTTCCAAAAAAATTAGTGACAGGTATGGAGATTGATAACTAAGATTGTAAATATATCTACTCATATTAAATTTATTTGATAAATGCAAATAATAGACAAAAAAATGAGCAAAATTTTATTATTATTTATTCAGCCATCTATGATCTCTTCCTCCTCGTAGCTCTCTCTTGCAATCTGAAAAGGGTATATTTCCTTTCATGAAAATAAATTTTTCAAAATTGCTGGATGTTATGGCTGCCCTCTTTGGTCTTAAATTGTAGAGCTTGAATAACAACTTCTCACGGCACCCTCTGAGCTGTAATGCGAGATAATTTGAAGTTATCAATAAACAAGTCTACCCCGTACCTTCTTTGGAATCACTTTATTGTAGGCACAACGAGTCTGAGAAAAAAGCTTCTTGAGGATGAGGGAGGTGTATGAGTGATGTATAAAGCATTTGGCGTTGCATCCAGCTCATAATCCCGACATGGATCTTGCCGCCTGAACTCACTTCTTTCTACACATCATTCAGCAGGTTAGTTGCTAGAATATATATTTGACATTTCCTCAGTTTTCTTGAGAAACCAATTTAGAATATATGGTGTGAGTTTTAATGATAAGTAACATAGATATTCTATGTTTTAAGGTTTCAATTTTGAGAGCCATTATGTCAAGCTCTGTTAGTACTTATGAAATCATATTAGGGTAGAGCCTTATAGTATATTTAATAGGTATCAAGTAGTTATCGGAGAGTTTCTTTCTTGAGATTTATAGTGATATGTTTGGAGTTATAGTTCTAAACTATAGGTACTATAAAAATTTAATTAACTTCCTTATATTAAATAAATAACTACTACTACTTAATATGACGTCATATTAAAAATCAGTATAAGCCTATAGATTACATTCAAAGTATTTAATATTCTTTTATGGAAACAAAAGTATTAATAATATCCAATAATATTAATGATAATAACAAATATTTAAAATGTGAGTTATAGAGGTATTCTTTATATATATTAATATTTTCACCTTTATTTAATTATTGTACAGGTAATAACGGTATATCATAACTTATCATGAATATCATCATCCCCAGTGTAATTCTTGGCAATATAGGTCCAACAACTGAGCGAATAATGGTCTGATCGCCTGTATGGAGGGCGTTTCAAGGGTTTCACGCCGCTAACTCAGAGAAAACCCACACTCCAAACTCTTTCTCTCACACACATAGATTTCTAGATCCTCAAAATTCGAGATTCGCATGCCCATTCCAGTATACATTTCCATTGTCTTTTCCCTTCGTTGTATGGCTTCATATCTACCATCTTTGTGATTTACCCACCATCTCTTATATCCTTTGTTGCGCCCTCCGGTCTCACAATCACTATGCGTTACGGTCTCCCACGCCAACACTTCTTCTCACAGATCCTCTTGGAATCCGTTCATCTCGCCCCATCTACTCTCTATATACAAGATGATCGAAGATACCAAATCTTCTAGTCAATGGTATCCTTTTCTTTATGCATATTACCAAGTATAATCTTTTGATGGAGATTCCCTCTCGGCAAGATTTCTTTACACTTTTTATCATCTCATTTGCGGTATTGATATAGGTCCTTATAAGTTGATAAAATAAATATAAAAATTTAACTGTTTAACTAATTGGAATTACCTTATTAAACTATAATAAAATTTTGCTGTTATAACAAAATTGATAATTACTTTAGTTTAATTATATATTGAATGGCGGAAGTTATTGATGTAAATTGACCTATATATATCTATTAAATCGAGTACTACTAATTTTATATTATTTAGAGAAATAAGAGTAAAATGATAATGGAACGGGTAATATATATCGAGGTTATTTTACTAACCAAAATTATAATAAATACTAGTTATATATACCCGTGTATTATTATGTAGATGCCTCTCACGAAGAATTGTTTATCTTTTAAGAGAAACTAGAAATGAAAGTAAAATTTAAGATACTTATATAGATGATCTCAGAGCATTCTATTATCCACTATACAACCTTCAGTGTCCGAAAATGTATGGTAAGTGGTAAAGAGAGGCTTAAATCATAAATTCGATGCTCAATATTGCAACCACTCAATTATAACATTTCCTCCAATTTATATCCTGAAGATCTCTCTAACCAGTTCAGAGTAGATATTTTACTTGCCTCCAAAGTTGGATTATCTACATGTGCCACTAGTGATCTTTTAATGCTTTAGATTTGTAATTAGATATTGAAGTAAAAATTGCATTATTGCGGAATTTACACTCCGAGTTAAGAGTTGAGTGGATGCAGGAGCCTGTTCACACTACACTACACACATCAACAATCATCCCCAATATAACTTAGCCTGCTGAACCTCGGTTCAAATCCCTTTTCTTTCCCTTTGTTTGGCTTTGGCTGCTTTAATAAGTAGTTGACTAAGCTTTTGGCATAGTTAAGTTTTTTCACCTCTCGTTGTAGACTAAATCCACGTGATTTGGCGTTCCGATGAGGAGACGAAAGTATCGTCTTAGCTAGACACCAGTGTTCACATAGGAACGCCAGCCCTGAGCGTTGCTACAACACACTATTAGTTCATTTGTTCTACGTTCACATACTGCAAACATAAATGCAGATTTACCCTATACAGCAATTTACAAATGGCCCGCTTGAATAATAAAAGGAAATAGTAGTGTGTAACTGATTGGCGGGAGATTCATTAATGATAGTAACTTGAACTCGTCAATATGTTCTGAATGATTATATTATTATATATTGGGACAAGCGTGTTAGAGAGATTGCAAATCAAGTATATATATATAACCAATAAACAATACTATAATATACATGATACATCTGGATAATATATACTACTAGATATTCTTTATAGTACGGTGAGAACATAAGTACTTAGTATAACTTATATAACTCTAATAGCCCTAAAAATAATTATAATATACTCAATAGAACTCCTATAATAATAAAATTATGAGCTCTCTGACAATAATATAACTGCTTGTTATGATGTGCTGATTATTAGATTTCACTCTACTTCTCCATTAATTTTAGAAAGAAATTTTGCTTATTCTTGGTATTAGCTTTTAATATAAATTTGAACATCTTTATTGGTATATCTTAATAGAAATTGAGACTTATATTACATATTTATTGTATCAAGACTGAGGGACACATTTGATACTTTCTTAATGATCGATTAGTTAATTTTGATTTTCTTATATGTGTGCTTTTGATTCATTTCACTCTCACATATATTGTACATTTAGA
The DNA here is from genome assembly GCA_009176605.1 of Armadillidium nasatum. Lineage (NCBI taxonomy): Eukaryota > Metazoa > Arthropoda > Malacostraca > Isopoda > Armadillidiidae > Armadillidium > Armadillidium nasatum. The sequence goes on along the minus strand of SEYY01004978.1, from coordinate 6,258 downwards.
GATAGAATATAATTTTATGACATGAAAGGAGAGAGAGAGAAATTATGAGTGCCCTCTCGAGATGTATAAAGTGAGAGTAAAACTTTGGATGATATATCACATATAGTATGTATCACCAGCCTTACTATCAAATTTGATAATGATTTTATTAGAACAATGTGAGTGTGAACACGCTTATAAATTAGTGGATTTAATTAATACGAGCATAATATTTCAAAAAACTTCCGCAAAGCGCAAAATATTTTTTAAGGCGCAGTCTCAATTTGCGCTTTTGCGCTCTTAGAAAAGCTGTTAAGCGCAAAATGCAAAAGATGACCAGCAATTACCGCAAAAATTCTTTTCGAAAATTTATGATTTGAGAACACATTTTATCGTCAAGAAAGACAAAATATATTATTATAGTATCTTTACAAGCTAGCAAATTGCGCTTTTCGTCCGCTTATTTGCGCTTCGATCTTTTGGTCGCTTTTCATTTGAAACAATTTTTGCCAGCAGACAAACTCTTCTGATATCATTAGCTACTTTAAATCTTATACCAATTTTTATTACCAAGTGAAAATATAATTAATATTATGAGATTTATATAAAATATTTATTTATATTGGTTTGCTACAGTATAGTTGGATATTATTAATCCATTTCAGGTATTATGATCACCGTTGCTCATTTATGTGGTATGTTATAAAAATTAGCCAGTGCACAGCTGCCTTATTTATAAAAACTGATAATATTTAGAAAATATGATAATATTAACAATGCCAAGCCTATGTTTAATATTACTATTTTTGACATAGTTATATTTATATTTAGCTATATGTGATGGAACCTTAGCTTTTCACTCTCCATCAATTTGTAAGAAATTCTTATATCTAAAGTCACCTTATATACTTTGTTTTTTTGTGAGATTTGGTGTTAACTTGTATCACAACACTGAGTCGATCGTATGAATACCGTGTTTTTTAAACACGTATAGAGTCGGTTCGAGAAATAACACCCAGTTAGTTGATCATTATATCTGAGAATTATTGCACTCTGTCATATTCGTAACCTGAGTATTCTTTAAAAAGAGATTTCTCCTTTGACTATTTTTGTACCGAATAAGACAGCGCAACACTCGAGACTAATTACTGAATGACAACGGCTCATTTCCGTCATTTAATACTGTTCTTAAATGAGGATATATAGTGTGCTATACAGGAAAGAAATGTGAGGTAGAGCTGCAGTCGATTATTGGTATAAAGAGCTATTTGTCAAGGGATTGGCAACTTTCTCTTATAGAATACTCAATATATTTTGTGAGGGGAGTGGATATTCTCAATTTAGACTGAGTGCCTCGCTACTAATGTTCGTTATCGGCTCTCATGACCTATGTGTTGACCTAATTTCAAATGAGGAAATTGATCCTTCCCTATGAGAATGCTATAGAGTGTAAGGAAAGAGTGTGAGGTCAATCTGAGCGAAAAGAATAGAATTATAAGCTTAGTGTGTGAGAGGATTTGTACAATATTAATGATTCCTACCGTTCCGTAAATGGTGTATTTTTGGCGCAAACTTCAGAGAGATTATACTTCATGGTATAAATTTAAAGATCCTATACATTCTTTTCTGAGTTTATGGGAGAGAAGTCGTTATGAGAACGTAATAATAAAATCTTGATAATTAATATTTTTTAATTATATTTTAATCAATTATAATTAGTAGAAGTTATCTTATAATTATTATCCCTAAATATAAGAATATCTATAAATTAAAGAAATGTGAGAAGTACAACTAACTTATACCATTGATTTTGAGATGACACTATTAATAGTTACATTTATAATACTCACTCACGCTTTTAAAGCGAGATATGGGTATATAATATACCTCACGTAGGTTTGATATATATATATTATATAAAGAATACACCTTATATCTCAGTAGTAGAGGTTTACGTTTAGGTTATTTTATATATTATTATAGTATATGCGATTTTTTTGCTTAAATATTTAGAATTAAATGTACGAGTTGTGATATCACTTATTTTTGGACAGTTAATAGTTTTTAAATTTTTTTAACTACATAGACTCATTTTGAACCTTAAAGAAGTCTCCAGCACGTTAATGTATATAACTAATTAAACTACCATAATAAGAATTGTAGTTTATATACTCCTTTTAAAAACCCTTATTGTAGAAGCTATAGCTTTGTGATAGAAGTTAGGCCTAACCTTTACATACTCAATCCAGATACCTTTTAAAAGTTTGCCTTTTGAATTAAATTGACAATTTATTATTCCAGGGTAGAGTTATTGTTTAACTTGAATTGAATGTATGACTGGACTTTACTATTAACTGGGCCTTAGTTTTTGAGCAGAATTTTTTGAGTTTCTTGCTTGTTTGGATTGGTGTTATGTTCTACTAGGCTAAAATTTAAATAACTACTTTAAAAATCTACTTAAGCGCTTAAACGTACAAGCCGATCATTCAAGTATTTAATTCTTTGAAACAAAGTAAATCCAAATTGATAAGAATCATTTAAATGGTGAGTAGGGATGTTGCTAAAGTTTTCGATATATATCGATATAAAAAATTTTTACGATAGTAATTTCGGGAAAAAAATATCGATGATATTTCAAACCCGATATATCGATAAATCGATATTTTGTTCCTCAGTATCGAGCCAACGATATTTTTTTTTTAACTTCTTAGAAATTTTTTAGTAAGTTTCTGCTCCTTTATAAAATAATTTAAGCAAAATTTGTGTATTTTTCATACGTGGGTATATAAATTATAAATATTATATATATATATATATATATATTTATAATATAATATAATATATATATATAATAATATAATATATATATATATATATATATTATATATATATATATATAAATATATATATATATTTTATATATATATATATATATATATATATATATATATATATATTATATATATATATATAATATTTAAATATATATATTATATATATATATGCGTGTAGGTGTATGTGCGTGTGTGTTTATGCGTTTGTTTTAATTGTTTAGTGTTAAATTACCAGTGTTAAAGCACAATGAAAATCCTGAAAAAAAATTTATTAGTACTGCTAACAATAAATATTAGTTAGTACTAATACTTACAAATAAAACATCAATAAGACTATAAATAAAAAGTACAATGAATATTTTAAATATATTTATGATTGTTCTTTTAAAAATAATTAAGTAATACTGAACGAAATGTAAATTTAAGGAAACTAACGTTCCATCTCCTCTACTACTTCTGGGTTTCTGTAATTAAGATCAGGTTGTTCCTTTAAGAACTGATGTAAATAAAACTGTTGTCTTTCTTCTGACCATTCCCAAGCAGAAAATCGAAAAACACTGAGCTGCAACAGAAATAATAATAATAATAATAATAATAATAATAATAATATAATAATAATAATAATAATAATATAATAATAATAATAATAATAATAATAATAATAATAATAATAATAATAAATAATAATAATAATAATAATAATAATAATAATAATAATAATAATAATAATAATAATAATAAGAAAAGAAGAAGAAGAAGAAGAAGAAGAAGAAGAAGAAGAAGAAGAAAGAAGAAGAAGAAAGAAGAAGAAGAGAAGAAGAAGAAGAAAGAGAAGAAGAAGAAGAAGAAGAGAAGAAGAGAAGAAGAAGAAGAAGAAGAAAGAAGAAGAAGAAGAAGAAGAAGAAGAAGAAGAAGAAGAAAAGAAAAAAGAAAGAGAAGAAGAAGAAAAAAGAAAAGAGAAACAAAGGAAGAAGAAGAAAAAGAGAAGAAGAAGAAGAAGAAAGGAGAAGAAGAAGAAGAAGAAGAAGAAGAAAAAAAAGAAAAAAGAAGAAAAAGAAGAAGAAAAAGAAAGGAGAAAAAAAGGCATAAAAAGAAGAATCTCACCCAGTTGTTTGGAGGAATAGGTTCCCCTGTTTCATTAAAGCCATTTGGATCCTTCCATATATAATAATCTTTGTATTTTGGGTCATTCTGAAGACTCTTTTGAAACCATTCATGTTGGTCACTTGTGTGATTTGGAACGAAATCAAAAATTACTTTAATCCCTATTTAAGAAGGAAACATACATATATATATATATATATATATATATTATATATATATATATATATATATATATATATATATATATATATAATATATATATATATATATATATATATATATATATATATATATAGTATATATATATATATATATATATACCCTCTGGTGGGTAAAGAGTAGAGTTATCGGTATAGAAGTGTATTGATGATGAAGCAAAGAGGAAATGTCATTAATGGAAAGTAGAAAAAGAGTTGATGATAGGATAGATTCCTGAGGAACTCTATTATAAATAGATTTAAAGAATGAAAGGATGAAATAAAAAAAGGCAAAGAAATCAGATAGAAGGACAGAAAAAGAAAGATGGATACTGAAAGTGGGAAGATTAGAATAGCTTATGTCAAACTCTATTGAAGCTTTCGGTATGTCCAAAGCAACATCAAAAGATTCACTTAAATTCCGAAGATCGGAGGACCAAAGGTCAGAGAAAAGAGAAAGATTACTAGTAGAGCATTTCTAACGAAAACCATCAGAGACAAGATTAGAAGAATTAAGATATTTCCATTCTTCACATTAAAAATATAAACGAATATTTTTATAAAGAAAAAAATCAAAGAAATTTGAACGTAGTTGAGAGGGGTTCCCCCTTTTTCGGAACAAGCTAACGGGATCACGTTTCCAGCAGGAAGAGAAAGTTGAAGTAGAAAGACGGAGACGAAATAGTTTACCAATTCAGAGTTCAAACTTAGAAGCACAAGTATTAAGACCCATAGGAGAGATGCTATCAGAACCTCACTAAATAAATGAGTTGGTGGGGTGGAGAAGAAGGAATTGTTCCGGAATCGTCTAAGGTGGTATTAGAGGCAAAGATCAGAGAGATGAGTTCAGCTTTACCAGAAGATAGAACAGCATTTGTAAAATGCCAGAAAGGCCCTAAGAAAAACGAACCAAAAATAAAATTTCATTTTCTACTGAGAAAAGAGATTTTAGTATTACGGATAATAGATTTTACACGAATCCGGATGAAATGTGAGTTGCAAGAGTTTCCAGAGTGTGAAAACCAGCGTGATTCCTGAAGACAATGTCCCTGCTGAGGGCAGCATCTGAACAAACAGATTCATCTCCAAGGTGATCAGTAATAAGAGTAGGAAATTGCATCAACTATTAGAAAATTGAAATTCTTTAAACTTTCTGTTCTTTGTGTGTGTTCCTACAGAGAAAATTATTTGGGCCAAATAATTGTACTTACATTAAATAATAAAATTATATCTTTTTTATAAAAATAAAACATATTAACATATTTTATTTTCTGGTCAGAAAAGCATATTTAAAATAAGAAATTATTTATGAAAACCTAATATACAGAAGAGTAATAATAATATATTAAAAAAAGAGAAACTGATACGGAGAAGTGATTGAAAGACTTTGTTTTGAGACATGTGAGACATAGCACATACTATATATATATATATATATATATATATATATATATATATATATATATATATATATATATATATATATATATGTATATTATATATATATTCACACCACAGACATACCTTTGTCGTGCAATTCCTTTAAGCAAGTTTTCATAATCTTCCATTGAAGCCGAAAATTGGATCAATTTCTTTGAAGTCGGAAATATCGTATCCGAAATCTTTCATTCGGAGATTTGAAGAATTGGAGTCAGCCAAACCATTTCGATCCCAGTTCAACAAAGTAATCAGCTTGCTATTGCCTTTATATATATATATATAATATTATATATTATATTATATAATTATTATTATATATATATTATATATATTATATATATATATTATAATAATAATATACCTATATATATATATAGGAAGAATATAGAAAGACAGAGAAATATTTCCCGCACGCCAGGATTTGAATCCATTGACAACAGCGTCACCGTTAGAGAATGTGCAGAAAACTCTACCACCGAGCGACCCAGCCTTCCCGAAATATGAGGCATAGTAGAACGGTTTACAAGCTCCTGATTCGATCACAGTAGCAACTCGATATTATTTTGAATCCATAGAGGGTGTTTGAACCTTACTGGGGTTACAATGGCATTCTGCTGGGTGCTCTTGGGTTATAGGATCAACCAACCAAAGTCAAGCAACGTCAACATGAGCACAACAACTGCTGCGACGAAATTATCAATATA
>SEYY01004976.1:40000-42500 GCA_009176605.1 Armadillidium nasatum | reverse complement strand
ACTTTAGCGTCACAGATAATAGATTTTGCATGGCTTCAAAATAAAGTGTAAGTAACATGAGTTTCAGGAATTAGAAGACGACGGGAAACTTTTGTGCAGAATAGAAGGAGATCAAACAGAAAGAAAAAAAAGTTAATTAGTTAAAGTTGAAAGGAAAGAATATGCCATGAATGTACGCCTCCATGTCAGAGAAAATCACGTCTAATATGCGTTTTGTGCACTTTGAGGGCGTCTCCTGCCGAAGCAGTAATCTTTACAAGAAAAATCAAAGTATACTAATATATATATATATATATATATATATATATATATATATATATATATATATATATATATATATATATATCGTATGTGAAAAGAGTAATATTTTCAAAAAATTAAGCTGAAGATACCGGGAAACAGCGACATTTTTCATTAAAACCGAAGAAAGATCGCATCAAATACTCGATATTTGATTTGAAATTTCCCCTCATTCAACGAGATCTTTCCTTACGCAGTTTATTCAAGTTTAATATCAAATCACATTCAGCTTACACACACATACACACTTGCACAAAACAAACACTATTATATATATATATATATATATATATATATATATATAATATATATATATATATATATATATATAATATATATATATATATATATATATATATATATATATATATATATATATATGATGCGTTTTTAAATTCATTTCTTCTCCTTTCTCTGATTCATTATATTAGGTGATTTCAATGTTTTACACCGCCAATGATTTACTTCTAGTTGTCGTTGTATTGCCGGTAAACGTGCCGCACATTTCTCTATCCAAAATAACCTTGAACAGTTGGTGTAAATCCCTACTCTTATCCTGATCGCTTTGGAGATGAACCCAACATTCTAGACCTTTTTCACTTCTATTCCTTCTCCTCATACTGTGAAACTATATCCACATCTTGGTTCCTCCGATCATCTTCTCTTCTCTGTATCATCTTCTATCTTTTCACGTCTTCCGTAAGAAAGACCCCCTTCTACTGCGAGGAAAGGTTTGTAGCATGTCGGTGGCGCAAGCTAATCGAATTTACCGTCGTAATTCTTTGATTTCCAAACGGAGAGATTCCTCGGAGTATGCTGAACGCATTAACTGGGTGATTCTCTCTGGCATGGAGGCGTACATTCCATTTTCTTTCCTTTCTACTAAAAGCATATCTCTGCTTCTTCTCCTGATATTTGCCACAGGGATGCTGGCTTCAGAGATTACCGTCGTCTCTAAAATCCAGAACCTAATTCAAGTTATATTTCATCCCGGTATCGTGCGAAATTTATAACACCAAAAACTCATTTCTCCGTCGTAAACGCAATAATCCTTTTGGATTTTCTTTCTCACTTCATTTCCGGCATTTTCCAAAAAAAATGTCTAACTTTCTCCTTCCTCCTTCCCTCCTCTAGTATCATCTGACGGCACAAATGCCATTTTATCTTCTTCTAAAGCTGAACTCTTCCCTCAGATATTTGCCTTTAATTCAATCTTAGACGATTCCGGTACTATTCCTCCTCCTTCAATCCCCTCCAACTCTTTTATGCCTAAAATTGTAATTTCTTCTAAAGACGTCATTTCTGCGATCTTTGAGCTTAATACTAAGACGTACAGCCTAATGGTGCGCCTTCTGTGGTCCTCAAAAGTTCTGCTTCTGAGCTTGCATCTTGCCTTAACAAACTATTTCGTATTTCAACCTTCCCTTCTTGCTGGAAAAAGTGCTCTCATTCAGCCTCTACCAAAAAAGGGGGACTCCTATAAACCCACCGATTACTTACCATTTCTTTCTGAATCTGACCTTGGCAGGAAGATTTGGAAACATCTCGATGCTTCTAATCTTATTTCTGATCACCAGTAAGGAACCTAGAAAATTCCAGTATGGAATGGTGATCTTCTTTCCTCTCTCTCTCTCTGACTCTTGGTCCTCCACTCCTCGGCATATATATATATATATATATATATATATATATATATATATATATATATATATATATATATATATATATATATATATATATATATATATATATATATATATATATATATATATATATATATATATATATATATATATATATATATATATATATATATATATATATATATATATATATATATATATATATATATATATATATATATATATATATATATATATATATATATATATATATATTCACCCCTATCTGTGTATGATCACCGTTTTAAATGCATTATTTGTCAGTTTTTAAATGCTGTTTTAGCTAAAATGTTCCGTCACTAAAATTAGGGTCTTTTGACACATTATTTTGATTGGGTATTTATCTATGCTGTGATCTTAGATTTTGGTAAGGTAAGGAATAACTTTATGAAATTTTAAGCTATAAAATGAGTTGAGGTTTTGATCTTGTTTGAAATTTTTACAGTGAAAAAAAAAAATTATAAACTTTCTGAATACTCTTAAAATAATGTTTCTATATCTGTAATTTTGAACAAATA
>SEYY01004976.1:35000-37500 GCA_009176605.1 Armadillidium nasatum | reverse complement strand
TCTCGCTACAAATACGCCGTGTATCATGTCACGTCGGTCATTAGCGACCAGATTTCCGACTATTCCCCAACTCTGGTGGAAATTGGTAGGCCTCCGGCCTTTGTCCACTAGAGGAGACATATATATATATATATATATATATATATATATATATATATATATATATATATATATATATATATATATATATATATATATATATATATATATATATATATATATATATATATATATATATATATATATATATATATATATATATATATATATATATATATATATATATATATATATATATATATATATATATATATATATATATATATATATATATATATATATATTCTGGTGGATATCTGCAAGAGGCCCACATTAATTCTAGCATAGTTTGTGGAGAAAAATAAAAAACAGAATCGAATCAAAGGCAGTTTTGAACAATTACATAGCCCTTACTAAAAATGTTCAATCAAAGGAAATGAAGAAAATAGAAGAATGAAATATGTTTCACATTTCAGACGTGGAAGACTAGAAAAAAATTGAACATGTGGATTAAGGGTGTGGATCAGAGGGCTGAACAGGGAAAGGTCCAGACCGTATGAAAAGTATAAAAATGAAATGAAGAGTTTCCATTGTTAATGGCGATAGTATAAAGAGGATAATTCAACGGTTTTGAAGGCACAGTGAATATTAGAGAGTTTTTGAGATCTGGATATGTGATGAGGAGGAAAACCCTAAACTTCATTTCATGAAAAAAAGTTTTATGAGTGGAACCATCTCTGATGATTCACTCATACATCATTCAGGGGCGAATGACATCTCAATTAAGAGCAAGTCACTAAGGAAATGAAAAGATTTTGAATGTATTTCAGAAAATCAGGCTTCTTAAATGCTTTTTAGGAAAAGAATCAACGCAATCCTTTCAAGAAAGAAGATGAGAAGATTTGAGTTAGCTCTTTTCAAAGAAGATGTTGAAATTGTGTGGAAGATTGTCTTTAGTTAAAAGAGGGGGGAAGTGAATTTTTAGGCACTTCAAATACCCATATTTTTCTCAACTATATCCTCGGAATCTCACGTCGTCTTTGCATCAAACTAGAATAGAAAAAATCACATTTTTAAAATATATTACAACGTTAGGCATAAAAGAGTCACAGGGAGGTGAAAAAGAAGGAATAATTTTGAAATCGCTTAAACTAGAATTAAAAGCAAAGGGTTTTTAGCGAAGAATTCAGCTATAGTAGAAGGTAAGACAGGTGGTACCATTGGGAAAAACGCGAGTAGTAATGAAGGAATCAAGTCCTAGTCGAGATTTTTGAAAAATAACCCGAAAGAGGGCGAGGAAAGGAATAGGAAGTTACTATGTTTTTCAACGGAGTAAAGTTTTTATTGTCCAGGATAATTTAACAGATTATGTAAGATTATGGGATGAAAAATAAATAACATGAGTTACTGAAGTTTGACGTTTAAAATTTCTGAAGACTGGTTCTTTGGGTCTCTGAGGCAGACAGAGCTATAAAAATCAGTTAAACTAAGGTTTATTAGCTTTAGTGAAATATAATTGTATATCTCCATGTTAGAAAATGTTGCCTAACTTAAGTGTTTCAGTAAATATGACTTATATAGGAAGAGGAATAGAGTAGGGGAACTGCTTGAAGAGATACTAAGTTCTCCCAAGCTGCGGGATCTGCTTCCCTTCTGAAATGCATTTGTAGATGGTGGCCGTTTGAGTCGTTTTAACTCTTCCGTACCTTCAAAAGCACCACCTCTATATTCTGCCAAACATTCTTTCAATTCATTCTCACAATTTAAATTGCCTAAACTGGAAGTGAAAGCAGAGGGTTTCGAGCGAAGAGAGGAATATGATCTTGGTTGATTTTTTTTTCACTTTAGCGTTCGATTATTGTTTTGTATTGTTTAAATTTAAAATTTTTAAAAAGCAACGAATTACAAGTTAGTTTTATATTAATTAACGTCATTTCCTAACGAAATACTAAAAAGAAATAACAGTAACATGACATAATAATTTATCTTCTATCTTTCGTATTGAGAGTAGAATTTAATTAAATATTTGAACTCGAACTATATCACTGAAAGATGGAAGTTAAAATCAACTCTTAACTCTTTCAAAAATATTTCTCTAAAGTATCTCATTAAAATTTATCTCAACATTTTGTCAGAGTAATTTGGTTGACGTATTTTCATTTGAAAGCATCATCAAATCATGCCTTTCATTCTGACATCCGTTTAGACTCAATGATCTTCAATTCGTATTCAAAGAAATTAGTCTTTTGATTTGTCTAATTTTAAATTAAAGCTGCCTTCAACTTCAGATTAACATTATATTGCTTATTATGACGTATCGAAAATTTTGGTCATTAAAATGAAGTTATAAAGAAACCTTTTCATATTAGTTCTTTAACCTATTTTGACATTTAATTACAGAAGCGTAAATTCGAAATCTGTTCTTAATTTAATTCCTTTGGTGATAATTGCGTTTCGTATT
>SEYY01004976.1:27500-30000 GCA_009176605.1 Armadillidium nasatum | reverse complement strand
GGAAAGTTTAGAAACCAGAGCTTTGCGCCTTACTCTATCGAAAGCTTTCTATATGTCCAGCACGACAGCAAAAAGATTCACTGATATGACGAAGAACGGAGGACCAAGAGTCAGAGAGAAGGGAAAAAAGATTTCCACTAGTTAGTTCTTACGAAAGCCACACAGTATAAGGAGAAGGGTTTGAGGTTAAGAAAAAATCAGAAATATTGGATTCACCACCAAGACTGTCAGGTTTACGGGTAATAAGTTGCACCAACTGCTCAAGTTTGTTCTGGATAGAAAAGTGGTAGAGGAGTTCATTAGCCGGATCATGAGAAATGGATGAAAGCCATTATCAGTGGTGAACGTTGAAACCACCTAAAATAATGATTTCAGAGAAAGGAAAAAAAAAGAATTTTTTTTTTCTATTTTGTAGTTTAAATAGTTGAAGAATTTTTATAGTCAGTAGAATTAGGAGATAAATAGACAGAACAAATAAATTTAGTAGTAGAATCACAAGAGGGCTTAAACTATAAATAGAGAATTGAGAAGACTACAAATTAGATACACGAAAACATACAACATCGTTGCGAACATATGCACAAAATCGCCCTTCGGCCGAAAATTGAGGATAGAGACAGTAGAAGGTAACAGAGTAAGGTTTGCAGTCAACGCACTCAAGCACTTGAGTTTCAGTTAAGCCTTATGTTTCGCCATTTATTCTATTTCAATAGGTAATGTGTGAGTAAGCTCTTGCAAATTGCGGGGTTCATGTGAAGAAAGGTGATAGGAAAGTTGCTGGAGCATAGACACTCTAATATGAGACGAGAGTAAACTGGAGACCCTCTGAGAAGGAGAAACGTGAAAAGGAATGAAACAAAAGGCAAGGGAGCGAAACGGAATGGTCTAGCCCATCCTATCACTCGGCGTGTTATGCTCAGTTGGGGTATTTACAATATATATATATATATATATATATATATATATATATATATATATATATATATAATATATATATATATATATATATATATATATATATATATATTATATATATTGTTAATATTTTTATTATACAAAATGATGTTTCTTTGTTCAAATTATATTACAAATGTATAAATAGTATAAATAATATATATTGATAATACTGTATAATATAGGCGCATTTTGTATTTATGTTAGAACAAGTTCTGATATGAGTGTCATAAATACTCATATATATATATATATATATAATATATATATATATATATATATATATATATATATATATATATATATATATATATATATATATATATATATATATATATATATATATATATATATATATATATATATATATATATATATATATATATATATATATATATATATATATATATATATATATATATATATATATATATATATATATATATATATATATATATATATATATATATATATTACGGCGGATCGGTGCCTAATAGTTTCGTAGCTTTTCATTTCTTGCCCCCGGCAGGGTGTCCCAAATCTTAAATTTATTGAAAAATGCACTTTAGTGCTCATAAATTGCTTTCCATACTTCAGATTTACTTCTAACACTATATTTTTGAAGTTACACTTTACAGCTCTTGGTCTTCTGCTTTGTTAAAGCAGAAACCTAGAACTCACCCCAAAGAGGTGGCTGTACATCGAGTTCCTCCCATCCCAACCCAACCTCCTTGTCTTTGGAAATATGATGGATTGCGTTGATAATCTTTCTTAGACTCAAATTTTGGGATATTAACCCTAGAGTGGAGTCGTGAGCGGATGAATCCATCTCTAGACTGTAGTAAAACTAAACTAGTAGAAGCTTCTGTTACTACTCTTATAAGTCTTTAAACTGATAGTATATGACAAGGTAAAGGTGGCATTAATTCTTCAGGCTTTTCACCAGTTTCTGTATACTCTCAAATTTCGTCACTTTCTATTTTCATTGTTGTTTCGGTCAATTGATTCGCTAACTAGTCAATCATTTCATAATAGTTCATTCAATCAAAAATAAGTTGTTTTTTTTTAATATTCGAATTTTTCACATTGATAAACTTTGTGTACAAGCTTTTAATATCCTTTTCTATCGTAATTTCCGAATGTGCTGTAAATCATAATGGATCATAGCAATAAGAATATTTTCCGCGTGAGCAATGAAAGAATTTCTGGAAAAAACTTTATTAGTTATTGATTCAATTTTCTGTGGTATGATGGATTGAGATAGAGTTATTATTTGAAAAAAATGTTTTGTTCCTTCAGTGAAATAGTTCTTTTTTATTGTAAACCAAACTGGTACACAAACTTTCATGAAGCACCAGTACGATCACATGCCTCAGTAAAAGCTTGAAGTTTTATGTCTTTCTTTTTCTTATCAGATTTTTTTATTCAATTTTATATCAACAGACGATAATGATGTTGAAGATAAATTATCATTATTATGGCGTTTCTGTTTGAAAACATGTAAACACCTCTTGAGGCTCTTTCTTTTCTTCTTGAATCAAGTTTT